>SJYA01000127.1:491737-534889 GCA_006410615.1 Neotragus moschatus
CCCCACTACATACCTTTTAGAATGGGCAAAAAATTGAGACAGTGACAACATCAAATGCTGGTGAGGACAGAGAGCAGTATAAGCTCATTCATTGCTGGTGGGAATGCAAAATGGTACAGTCACTTTGGGGGTTTCTTACAAAACTAACCATACTCTTACATAAGATCTAGCAATGATAATACTTGGATTTTCCCAAAGAATTTGAAAACTTATGTCCACACAGCAACCTGCATACAGGTGGTTATAGCAGCTTTATTCATAATTGCCCCAAAGCAACCAAGATATCCTTCAGTAGGTGAGTGGAGAAATAAATTGTCACATCAAGACAATGGAATATTTTTCAGGGCCAACAAAGAGCTTTTAAACCATAAAGAGACATAGGGGAACTTTAAATGCATATTAACATGGAATAAGTTAGTCTGAAAAGTCTGCATAGTATGTGCTTCCAAGGACATAACATTCTGAAAAAGGCAAAACTGTGGAGTTGGTAAAACGATCAGTAGTGCCAGTGTTTGGAGAGGGGAAGGGAAGAGACCCACAGAGGAGGCATTTCCAGNTAAAGAGACATAGGGGAACTTTAAATGCATATTAACATGGAATAAGTTAGTCTGAAAAGTCTGCATAGTATGTGCTTCCAAGGACATAACATTCTGAAAAAGGCAAAACTGTGGAGTTGGTAAAACGATCAGTAGTGCCAGTGTTTGGAGAGGGGAAGGGAAGAGACCCACAGAGGAGGCATTTCCAGGGCAGTGAAAGTACTCTTTATAATGCCATTATGATGGATATGTGTTATTATAAATTTGTCCAAACACATAGAATGTACAATACTAAGAGGGAACCCTAAACTATGGACTTTGCATGACCATAATGTGGCAAGGTAGGTTCAGCAGTTGTATTCAGTGTACTTACTCTGGTGGATGATGTCAATAATGGCAGAGGCTGCACATGTGTGGGAGAAGGGAATATGTGGAAATCTCTGTACCTTCTTCTCAATTCTGCTGTGAACCTTAAACTGCTGTAAAATGATAAAGTCTCAATATAAAAAACTGGACTGTAACCAGCATTTGTTGACAAGTACAAAATTGGAAAAATGGATTCCAGAGGAAAAGTCTAAGGAATTCACAATCCAATTAAGGAATCAATATCTATACATATGGAAAGGTTACTGAAGTCTGTAGAGTAGATTGCCTATTACATTTCATCATAAAAGAATTTTCTGAATTTTTTTGAGCTCCCTCAACATTGTTGTGGTCAGAGAAATGAGATTTCAAAATCTGCTTTTCCAAGATTAATGCTGGGCCTAGCACAATATTCTGTGTATAAAATAAGAATCATTTGCAGACTCAACTCCTCTGACAAAATGTAAATTATTTTCTTCTGCAATTTAGGCAGCTTTAATTAGAAGAGCCACATATAATCACTTTCTAGGAGTTGAACAAATGCAAAAATCCTGAAATTGAATGGATTTCCTCCTTTTAAAAAAGAGGAAATAAGAAATGAACCTGTTAGCCAGTAAATATTATACAATCAGCATGGAAAATCCCATGGAAATGCAAACTAAATTTTCTCTGTCTTAGGGGTATGCTTCCCCAATATTAGTCATATCTCTTTTGGTTCCCAGGAGATGCTATTTCTGGGAAAATATCTAGAGGAATCTATAGGAGGTAATTTTCATTTGGTTTAAATGATGCACTAGGGATTTCTTAAATCTAAGCTTAAACAGATTAAATTTACTTTTATTTACACTCTCTTCAAATAACTTTCTTTAAATCATCATTCTTTTAAATAAAAATTTTCAGTCACCCCAAGTTCTCCCTTAATCACAAAAAGCTCAGTAAAATGCTCGCCAGTAAAGAAAGTTTTCTTAGTTTTGATGATTAATTTTGTGAAAGGTAAACCTTAGCTTTTTAAGTGTGCTTCTTTTCCTTTTTACAGCTTTCACAATTGACCAGATGCCACAGTCATATATGTATATGTACATGTAGTAAATATAAATATTTTAATATCAGATATTTTAAAATTATATGTATGATGGGCTTATAACATATAAAACATATAATATATACGTATATATATATTTCATGAGCTTCCTTAGTGGCTCAGTGGTAAGGAATCCTCCGGGGTTGAGAAGATCCCTGGGTTGGGAAGAACGTATGGAGAAGGGAATGTCAACCTACTCTGTATTCTTGCCTAGGAAATACCATGGACAGAGGAGCCTGACAGTCTACAGTCCATAGAGTCGCAAATAGTCAGACATGACTTAGTGACTAAACAGCAATAACAACGTGTGTGTGTGTGTGTGTGTGTGTGTGTGTGTGTGTGTGTGTTAGGCTTTCCTCTATAACAAGGGGTGGTAGAAAGAACTTTCCATATCTTCATCCTTGAAATTATATGTACTTTAAAAAATTGTAATTTATGCAACTAACTTCCAGTCTAAGAATTAACAATAAAAGAAATACAATTCCTAGAAACAGTGTTCCTAAATGTCATCAAGAAAAGGGAGTTAAAACATGCTTTGCTGCTCCTGCTAAGTCACGTTAGTCGTGTCCGACTCTGTGCGATCCCATAGATGGCAGCCACCAGGCTCCCCCGTCCCTGGGATTCTCCAGGCAAGAACGCTGGAGTGGGTTGCCATTTCCTTCTCCAATGCAGGAAAGTGAAAGTGAAGTTGCTCAGTTGTGTCCGACTCTTAGCGACCTCATGGACTGCAGCCTACCAGGCTCCTCTGTCCACAGGATTTTCCAGACAAGAGTACTGGCGTGGGGTGCCACTGCCTTCTCTGAAACATGCTTTAGTAATATAGAAACGATTGTAATCTCCCTTGCACATGTTGCTCTGTCTTACCTGGTGAACTTGGTCATGTTTTACTCTCTTACATATCTCCTTTTGTGCAGGTCCCCTTTTGCCCACTACTTTCTCATTGCTTAAGCCCAGTTTAATTGCCGTCTTATCCAGGAGAGCCTCTCCAATACCCACACTGGGCTGACTTCCATGTTTGAGTTCTTGGCATGTGGTTTTCTCCATCAAACCATGGACTCTGGACCCTCAGGGACCATACATCTAGTGAGGTGCCCTTCATGGGATTCTGCCAACAAGATGGAATTTTTGAGTTAGTTTCATGTGTTTAATGAAATTCATTGTTTTAAATAAGTCCTACGGATTTTTTTCAGAGTTGTACAAATATTGTTCATGACATGACAGACATTATTGGAAATGTAAATATGATTTAAAAATACAGTGGACACCAACCATAAGTGATATAGAAGCTAAAGAAAACACCACTAGCTTCCCCATGATTTGTTTCTCCCATTGAGAATTATGCTTTGTGAAATTTAGTAATCTAAAAAGTCTGTTTGTTTTTCCCTATGCAGTGTTTATGGAATCCTGTGTTTCACACAGATATTTTTCTGAGTTAGATAAATTCCATAAAAATTCATCCATGAAAGCATAAAACATTTGACCTTCATTTCATTTCACTCTTCTAATCAATTGAATGTACCGCTCGCCTCACTCCCACGTATTTCAATGTTCATCCTACCTCTTCTCCCGCCCCTTCCCCTCAAATAACCCTCAGAGGAGGAACAATTATTTGAGAAAATAAAATCAACTAATAAGCTCTATTAAAAGAGAAACCAAGTAGCCAGCCATATTAAAGATATGTGGGGTTTGTGTGTCTGGGTGAAACAACAATAAATATTTATTGTGATGCTTTTTTTTTATGAGCATTTCAGGGCCCATCTGTGGTATTAATGGCTTATCAGGCAAACCTATGCATTAAGAGAAACTGTTTTCATTTAGATAAATGAAAGCAGAGGCAAAGGAAAATGATGCAAGGTTCACCTTGTAAAAGTCACAAATTAGATACGAAGCACTGCCACAGGCAAATTTGAATTCAATAGAATAAAGCTGGCAGCCATGAACATAAAGTAATAGGCTTATCAAATGAGGTTTTGTATTTTTTTTAATAATGTGCCTTTTATGGGGACCAGTGTAAAACTAGTCAGTAACATAAAATATAATTTACAAAGAAAAATTCAATGAGAGATTCTCTTTCTAAATTGAAAAGCAATTTGTCTCAAATTTGCACCAAACGAAGAATGCAGAAAAGTTTGTAAATAGGCTCCCTTTCCTCGTAATGCCTTATGACCATGCATAGCATCTCTTATTCTTTTTCCATGTATCATCCTCCAACCCTGCCTCAAAAAAAAGAGGAAGAGGAAGAAAGATCAGGTCAGCGTTTAGGTTATAAAACCACATGGATTTAGCTTAAAAAGTTATTATTTTAATCACTGATATCATTCTGTAGGTGCATTTGTTGTTTGTTTAGTCACTAAGTTGTGTCTGATTCTTTGAGATCCCATGTACTGTAGCCCACCAGGTTCCTTTGTCCATGGGATTTCCCAAGCAAGAAAACTGGGGTGGGTTGCCATTTTCTCTTCCAGGGGATCTTTCTGACATAAGGATCAAACCTGCATCTCCTGCATCGTCAAGTGGGTTCTTTACTGCTGAGTCACCTGGGAAATCTGTAGGTGCATTTACCCAACGTTTACTGAACACTCATTATATTTCAGGTCCTACTCTAGATGCCTTTGCATGTATTACCTCATTTAGTCCTTACAAAAATTCTAGCAAAAGTCAGGATTACATCTTTTCAGTTATCAATTTACATATATTAAGATACAAATACTGCATGCCATAAAGGCTTTATGTTGAGCTAGTGTTATTGACCTAGGGAATCAGACCTTGTGTGTATATCAGAATCCTGTTTCTCTTGTACTTATGGCAAATTTAGAAATCTGTAGAAGTGCATGTAATTTTTTTTTTCATTTTCTTATTTGCAAGGTTGTGTTGCTGTTACTCATTCAGTGAGTAATTAGCTGCACACATCAGGATTCCTTCCCTTCATGGCTGTCCACATCTTCCAGTGGCTAACAGATTCTGTTTATGATCCTCCATGGATTGGATTAACTTAAACAAAGTCCTAGTTACATAGGAACCCAGCATATAGTTGTAAATCTTGTCTTATGTAGCACCACCCTTCTAGGAGCTTTAGAGTGTAGAAACATGACAAATGTGTGGATTGTAAAGTCGACATATTTATAAATGGAGAATTCTAAAATACTGTGATGTGTAGAAGTGGAATTTGTGCAAGCTAAGGAGTATGCTTACTCCTTGGAAGGAAAGTTATGACCAACCTAGACAGCATATTCAAAAGCAAAGATATTACTTTGCCAACAAAGGTCCGTCTAGTCAAGGCTATGATTTTTCCAGTGGTCATGTATGGATGTGAGAGTTGGACTGTGAGGAAGGCTGAGTGCTGAAGAATTGATGCTTTTGAACTGTGGTGTTGGAGAAGACTCTTGAGAGTCCCTTGGCCTGCGAGGAGATCCAACCAGTCCATCCTAAAGGAGATCAGTCCTGAATATTCATTGGAAGGACTGATGCTGAGGCTGAAATTCCAATACTTTGGCCATCTCATGTGAAGAGTTGACTCACTGGAAAAGACCCTGATGCGGGGAGGGATTGAGGGCAGGAGGAGAAGGGGATGACAGAGGATGAGATGGCTGGATGGCATCACTGACTCGATGGATGTGAGTCTGAGTGAACTCCGGGAGTTGGTGATGGACAGGGAGGCCTGGCGTGCTGCGACTCATGGGGTCACAAAGAGTGGGACAGGACTAAGAGGCTGAACTGAAGGAAGTACATGTCAGGAATGGAGCCCATTGGCAGAATAATCCTTCACTAAACATTAGGGGTTGGGTTTCTAAGGACTAATATAACTTGATCAAGGACAATGGGCCAGGAGAAAGAGTAAGTGGAGAAAATTAGTATTATAAGCAGAAGGTTCAGTGTTGTACACACAGGGAAGCATGGACCTGCCTGGTCCGTCTGGCAAATTGTACATAGGTTGTTATTGCTGAAACATATAGTGCAGTTGGTAGGGGATGGTCTTTATGAGTATAATCCTTGCTGCTGTAATAAGTAAATCTTCAAATTTCAGCAAGTTAACTGAATACAAGTTTATTTCTTATCCATTTGAGGGATCAGTAAATGTATTACTGATTGAAAGTGTCTTTCTTCTGTGCCCATACTGTGAATCATGGATCCAGGCCCTTTTCATATTGTGGTTCTGCCAGCCCATAGACTTTTTCTTCTCTTGTATCCAGATGACAAAAGATGAAAGAGGGAGGGAGGAAAAGACACATACTTCTTCAAATATTTTAGCTCTAAAGGACACATCTTACTTCTGTTGACAGTCCATTGGGAAGAACTAGTTGCACTGTCTTCACCTAGATGCACGGAGAACCAGAAAATGTTGTCTCTGGTTGGGTAGCCACTTCTTAACAATAGTTTAGACTGTGGAATGAAGGAGTACCCAGTGTGGTGGCGAGGCAGTTTTCTCATCCGTGAAAAACAACTTGTTGCTTTAACCTGTTGACCTCTCACCAATCAGCTTAATTAAAGGCTGAAGTTAGAGCTGAAGTGTGGTAGCTGGTAGAGGGAGCACTGATGGCAGAAGTATAATTATTCTTTCTACCCTTCCTGAAGCCCCTAATATTTCCAGAGTGGGTGGGGATCCACTGAAGGACCATATCTGTGCATCTTCTGAATCAGTCTTCCCTTCAATGGATCCACAGCTGCTCTGGAAAAATTTGCGGCTTCAGGAAGGGTATAAAGGACAACTTCGATCCTCTAACTCATCCCTCTAACAAGGTTATAACCTGTGATTAATTTGAGTCCGGTTTAATTGAGATGTCAAAGACTTAATGTTCATTTTACTTCGTTGATGGAGATCTCAATTGTTTTATTTTGGAGCAGTGTTTACTGTGAAACCACCTGTTACACAATGATTTCCTGAAATTTCAGCTGCAAATCAAATGTTTAAGTTTCGAGTTCGTATGAAAAGCTTGCGTTATGCGTGCACTGATTCCCTCATTTTATTCAACAACTTTTCTTGAACACATTGCATACTGGGCATGGCACTTGATGTGGACTAGAACTGTAAGTATACCTCTGGGTGGGTGGAATTTAGAAGAGTATTTCTCAACTTTTTCTGTATAAGTGGACATGAGGACTCCCACATATTCACAGTCAACAACAGTGGCTCTTTGTGGCATTGATTTTCAGCCTACAAGATATGCAGTTCTCTCCCACTCCTGCCTGCCAGGGGAAGCAATGCCAAATCTCCAGCGATGGATGTCTCTACATGTAGCTTGACAAAGAACTTTGAGTGGTTGTCTGACATTCTTTGGCAGGCCATGCCCCTATCTTGTGTCCCACTGATAATTACTGATTCTGAGATTCAGCTACTACCTCAATAAAACTGAACGTGTTCCACATGAGTAAGGCCGAGAACTCAATAGTTAGGAAGCAGCGACTCAAGGAAGGAGAAAAGGCAATAGGAAATAGTGTTGTAACAGAGACTGCTATATCCTAATAAAGAATTGTTTTAAAAATATTACATCCTGACTCTAGCTAACGGTCCAACTGTGCAATAGGTACCTAATTACCAAAGACAGCTTTGGACAGATATTTTCTGTGTGTATTTCTCACCTGAAATTAAAAGGAAAAATATAGTAGTATGTAAATTTAAGATACAAAAATACAAAAAAAAGTTCAAGAACTTGATGTTCTTATGCAGTTTAACAATGTTGATGAGCTACTCTTGAATAAAAAGGCCCAATTACAATGGATGTTGGGAATGTTCAGTGAAATAGGTCCCTGGTGAGTCTCAGGTCTTTCAAAAAGTATGCATTATGTAATCTATAAGAACTGCTTGTGCACAATCAAGTACCTGGTCGGCATATATTTTGCTACATAAAACTCTTTCACATTTTTTTNTTGAATAAAAAGGCCCAATTACAATGGATGTTGGGAATGTTCAGTGAAATAGGTCCCTGGTGAGTCTCAGGTCTTTCAAAAAGTGTGCATTATGTAATCTATAAGAACTGCTTGTGCACAATCAAGTACCTGGTCGGCATATATTTTGCTACATAAAACTATTTCACATTTTTTTAGATGAATTAATAACCTCTACAGTTTCTAGCTTCCTAAGAGGCAGAGTGTCTGTCTTGAATGTTTATAAAAGGAAACAATTCGCTGCTATTGTGGACAGATATCAATTGGCAACTCAGGTTCCATGAGCCTGGAATAGTATTTTTACCTTCTGTCACTTCGGGGTCAGTTTCTTATTATGAATGAGAAGATGTCTTTGCCCTTCAACAGAATGAGATAAAACTAGAATAACCTTCCTGATTCTACTGCCTTTCTTCTTAGCCTAGTATTTCAGCTTCTGAAGAGTTTATTTTTGGATGTCATTAAATATAGCTAGTGATCCTTTAAATGAAATGGATTAAATGGCAAATGGCTTCCCATCTTCCACCCTTCAGTTAAGTCACCTGAAAAAATTCATAATTCAAAATATGATTTATAAAGTAACCCTAGCTCATCTCTATTTCTATTATTTCTTGGGGAAAAAAAATTTCATTGATGCTAACGCTGCAGTCTATGCTGATGTGAGCATCTTTCATCAGTATCTTCTTATGGCAGAAGAGAAATTAGTCTCTTCAGTGTGTCTGTCTTCAGGTTTGGAAGTGACCTGGCTTTCAAGATTTACTGAGAAAGGAGAAGTATGATTACCCCCAAAGATATATTGCATCCATGGAAAATTTATTCTCTTTAGGAATGTTCATAGATGTGTGATGTTTTGAGCTGTGTATTTGTTAATTATGATAATCTTTTACAAATAGTTTTATCTGCAAAAGCTAGGAATATATTGTAGTTTTATCTATTATATATAGCTTAAGTGATTGTATATACACATGGTTGTGAGTCAGTATATATAAATTATATGTGTGTCTATAGCTATAGATATAGCTGTTGAAATTACTTGAACATAATAATTGAAAACTAAAAGTCTTTTTAAAGCTAAAGGACATATCCTTTCTTTTGTTATTTCAAAACTGAAGTCTTTTCTTTTGTGATGAGATTCAGAATTGATTCAACACACGCAGAATTATGAACCTAATTGTCATTTGTCATTAAGGGGAAACTTGGGTAAATCATTTGGAAGGTTTTTTGTTTCTTTTTTTTTTTTTAAGCAGAACTAATTTGTTTATTTGTGAAATTAGTTGAATTTAATGAATATGTATTGAACATCATATATATGTGAAGAAGCCAAGTATTGAAGATAGGTATATGTATGAAATCTCTGGGTTCCCAGTCCTTCGAAAAGTGTCAATTTAGGACCAGGCTTAATTATGGGGCTTCCATGATTGGTAGTCAAAACTATGTTTTTTCCCATAGTCATGTACAGATATGAGAGCTGGACCATAAAGAAGGCAGAGCACTGAAGAACTGATGCTTTCGAACTGTGGTGCTAGAGAAGACTCTTCAGGGTCCCTTGGGCAGCAAGGAGATCAAACCAGTCAATCCAAAAGGAAATCAATTCAGTTCAGTTGCTCAGTTGTGTCCGACTCTTTGCAACCCCATGGAATGCAGCACGACAAGTTTCCCTGTCTATCACCAACTCCCAGAGCTTACTCAAACTCTGATGCCATTCAACCATCTCATCCTCTGTCATCCCCTTCTCTTCCAGTCTTCAATATTTCCCAGCATCAGGATCTTTCAAACGAGTCAGTTCTTCACATCAAGTGGCCAAAGTATTGGAGTTTCAGCTTCAGCATCAGTCCTTCCAATGAATATTCAAGACTGATTTCCTTTAAGATTGACTAGTTGACTGGTTTCCTTTAGGGTTGATCTNCATCTCATCCTCTGTCATCCCCTTCTCTTCCAGTCTTCAATATTTCCCAGCATCAGGATCTTTCAAACGAGTCAGTTCTTCACATCAGGTGGCCAAAGTATTGGAGTTTCAGCTTCAGCATCAGTCCTTCCAATGAATATTCAAGACTGATTTCCTTTAAGATTGACTAGTTGACTGGTTTCCTTTAGGGTTGATCTCCTTGAAGTCTAAGAGACTCTCAAGAGTTTTCTCCAACACCACAGTTCAAAAGCATCAATTCTTTGGTGTTCAGCTTTCTTTAAATCCAACTCTCACATCCATCCGTGACTATTGGAAAAACCAGACCTTTGATTAGTTGGACCTTTTTTGGCAAAGTAGTGTCTTTGCTTTTCAATATGCTATCTAGGTTGGTTAGAACTTTTCTTCCAAGGAGCAAGCATCTTTTAATTTCATGGCTGCAGTCACCATCTGCAGTGATTTAGGAGCCCAAGAAAATAAAATCTTTCATCGTTTCCATTGTTTCCCCTATTTGCCATGGAGTGATAGGACTGGATACCATGATCTTGGTTTTTTGAATGTTGAATTTTAAGCCAACTTTTTCACTCTCCTCTTTCACTTTCATCAAGAGGCTCTTTAGTTCCTCTTCACTTTCTGCCGTAAGGGTTGTGTCATCTGCATATCTGAGGTTGTTAATATTTCTCCCAGAAATCTTGATTGCAGCTTGTGCTTCATCCAGCCCAGCATTTCCTATGATGTTCTCTGCATTTAAATTAAATAAGCAGGGTGACAATATACAACCTTGACGTACTCCTTTCCCTATTTGGAACCAGTCTTTTGTTCCATGCACAGTTCTAACTGTTGCTTCTTGACCTGTATACAGATTTCTCAGGAGGCAAGTCAGGTGGTAAACAGTGAATAGTCACTGGAATGACTGATGCTGAAGCTGAAGCTCCAATATTTTGACAAGGAGCTGTATTGGACTTATTGGAAAAGACTCTGATGCTGGGAAGGATTGAGGGCAGGGAAAGGGAGTGACAGATGATGAGACTGTTGGATGGCATCACTGACCCAGTGGACTTGAGTTTGAGCAAACTCCGGGAGATGGTGAAGGACAGGGAAGCCTGGCGTGCTGCAATCCACAGTGTTGTAAAGAGTCAAACAAGACTTAGTGACTGAACAACAACTATTTGTATGAAAATAAATCAGACTCTAACATATCACGGTCATTTTCCTCATATTTTTTCTCTCATTATCAGAACTGCTTATTAGCATAGGATGTATAGAAATCAACCTGACCCATGTATTAGGAAGTCAAGGACAATAATATGGAGACTTATTTTTTTTTTCACATCAAGTAGACTCACCATATGGTTTCCACTAAGAGATTATATGTCAAAATATTTTTAGCTTAACTTTCTTCTTTAAGTTTCCTCAGTTACAGAAGAAGATGAGCAGAATAGAAGCGCAGGCAGGGAATCTGTGGAAAAGTGGTTTGGTATTATGATTAATAAAAATGAATAGACTGAAAATTCCTTGTCTAATTATGCTTTAGAAATGATCATTGACTAGGGGAGAAATAGGTGAATATTCGCAATGCAGGCAATCAGCTTGAGAAATATTGATTTATACAAGTATGGGATAGCCATCCTCTGTCTCACCCTTGCTGACAATGAGGATTATCATTTTGTTTATGCTTTCCGGATCAGTTAAGATCAGTAGAATACTGTGGCCCACAGGAACAGAGGAGAGGAGCGCTGGTGGTTTGAAACAGATTTTCATGGAATCCGATGGTAGGAGTGTAAAAACAGAAAAATTTTATGGAGACTCATTTGGTGAGAGAAATCAAGACTTAAAAATTCTTTTTAGCTCAGCAATTCCACCTTATCCTAATGGAAAAAAAAAAGTATGTATAAAGATTATTATTCATCATAAGGCTTTTGTAATAATGATAAACCACCCCAAACAGGGAATTGTTTACCCAAAGGGAATAAGCCAAGCCAAAGGCAACTGAAACTAGTGAAAGAGGCTGTGTGTAGGACAACAAGGATTAGTGGTGAGTTGGTGGTGGTTTGGTTTAGTTGCTAAGTCATGTCTGACTCTTGTGATCCTGTGGGTCTGTCGGGCTCCTCTGTCCATGGGATTCTCCAGGCAAGAATACTGGAGTGGGTTGCCGTTTCCTTCTCCAGGGGATCTTCCCAAGTGGCGAGTTGGGAATGAGGCAAATCATGCCGGCAGCTCTAGTGGAGGGGTGTTGGCTCAGGCTTGCCAGAGTTTTTGACTTTCCAAAATAAATTGAAAATACATATTTTTTTGTAAGCTATCTTTCAACTTTTAAAATTGAATGCAGGCAAAATCAAAGTAGTTGTAGGCCCTGAGTCATGGGCTGCCAGTCCCAGCATTTTAGCAAATAGCTTATACGAAAATCTATGGTGGAACAAAATGCCATTAGTAAAAAATGATGCTATAATTGTATCTTTATTGACCTATAAAGATGCTCCAGATGTTACAAAGTAGCACAGGTAGTACAGTCACGATTTTTGCACATACACAGAACATATATTTGTTGCGTTTATATGCAGAGGGGAAAGGCTTACATCACATCCACTTAAATCATCACGTCTCTCTCCGGGTGAGGAATTCAGGGACTTTTGGGTTTTTGTATTTCCTAATTTTTCTTCTTTGAGTATATAGTATATAATAAAATTTAATTTAAAAGTGTAAAATATGTTTGATTCTACAATGGAGACTACAATACAAAGTACAATAGAGCAGAATGAGAAAAACCTGAGAATGGCAACGAATTTAATAGGAAACTAGCAACACACTAAGACTATTCAGGGAAAAGAAGTTAATGCGTTCAAAAATCAATTTGATAAATTTGTTTTATATTGCTAGCAGGGTTATTTTCTAAAAGGATACCAGAGTTACAAAGATAAATAAGATGGTGTCTCCTCCCTCTAGGAGTCCACAGTCTAATGAGGATCTCCCAGCGTTGTCTTTTAATTGTGTAACTTAGAAAGGTAATCACAGAATAAAATAAGGACATAAGAACAAAGCAATTTAGAAAGTGGAAAAACTGCAAGTTAAAAAATTTTGTGGCCTGTTTTAGAATGTCAGGATAAAAGTCTAAAAAGCCATATCACTATAGAATTGTGCTTGATTTTAACCAGGAAAATGTTATAATTTAGAACTATTTTAAAATACAAGGGAGATTGAATACTAATGATTTTACCAGAAAATTCTGCACAGAAAATTTGCAGCGATGTATGTCATTTGTTTTCTTGGGATTGCAAACATAATTAGGTAAATGGCACGTTCCAAACACAATGGTCACTCTCTAAAGTAAGTTTGTCTTGGACAAAAACCTAAAGTTTAGTTGTCAAAAATGCGCTTCATCATTAAAGGTGTTAAAAGAGTCACAGCCCCAAAGATAATACTTTAAGGAGACCTTGGTGTATTTTCTTACTGTAATGAAAAATAGTGAAGAGATTTAAGAATTAAAGTTTCACCTGGTTAAAATTTTAACTCTTGCTGTATAAAAGCATCATGTAGAACCTCACACGAAGCATTAAAGACAACTAAAATATATAAATGGAGCAATCACTTGCAAAATGAAACGTGAATTGACAATGATGAAATGTGCAAATGACATGCAATCATAGTGAGGGATGCTGGGCATAAAGGTCACCATAGATATGAGGGACCTTGCTGACTAGAAAGAGCCTATGTAAATAAGTGCTATCTGTAATTCAGTAGCTAGAAATGTAAGATAATAATCCTAGACACTGAATTAAAAACGAATGTGCTGTCAGTAGCCATATGCTGCAAAACATTTAGGAGACAAAGAACCTCTGGGTATTAGTAGACAAGCACATAGAAGTTTCTGCATAGGTTTTCATAGCAATAACCCCCACGAACAATTCCACGAGGCACAAATGAAAGCACCAGTTTAAGTAGAGAGAATTATAAAAGGATTTTTTAAAATGTCACTGGGATTATGTTGAGAAAGCCACATACGCTTTCTTTTACTTTAGAGGTAGAAAAATGATAAAGCTTAGAAAAACACTACAATACCAAAATGATAAAAACCTAAGGTTTACTGAGAAAAGGAAATACACAAAAAAGTACCAGTCACAATCAAGGCTCAAAGAAAGGGTTTAGGTCACAAATTAGTACTTTTCTAAGGCTATCTCTTTTAAAAATCACATTTGCCAATTTCTGTTATTTTTATAAATATCCTTTCTTCAGTGTTTTATCATACAGACTTTTTGAACATTGGACTCTCACCGTGCAAAACTAAATTGAAAGAATAAAGAGGCTCTTAAATGTTTATCCTTAAAGACTCTACCTGGTGGTGCTGAACTTTCATGTTTATCATCCTGTTGCGGGATATTGCATGTTTCCCATTAATTTCATCAGGCCGTGTTCCCCAGGCATGCTGGACTCTGTGGAATGAGATCCTGGCCTTTGCTTCAGCTCACTGGGTAGAGGTTTGGATAAGAACACTTGCTGAATCCAGCCAGTCAGGCTTCAGGGCCCAGATGTTTTCCTTCGCTCTGACCCTTGCTATCACTTCCTCTTCCTTCAAAACCAACTGCTTCCTTCATGTGAAGAACAAAGTGTAACCCCTGTGTCACAGATCAAACCATGCAGGGTAAGAACAGAATAAGAACAGAATACTTATTCTGTGAGAAATTGCCTATATTTTATACAAATTTGAATTATGGCAGTTTGAAATATGACAAAATATTAATGAAATCTTAACTGTTATATCAAATTAGAGAATTGACCGACATCACCGTGGTAACTTTTCTCACACCTTTCTCACAACCCCGACATTCAGGAGGAACCCGAGGTTCTACTTGCATGTTCTGCATTTATGCTGAAAATCTCCATCCAGAGTTTCCTCCTATGCTCCAAATTAAAAACAAAAAGAGAACCAACAAAATCGAGACTTGTATAATCTCAGTGCTGACAGGCCCAGTAAATGGCAAATGAGGCCGTTTCTCCTATACCTGGTAAATAAATGACAACTTACCATATCACGATTTTCCAGAGACTGGGACTTCTTAGAGGGAAGGCTTTGTTTACTATTTTACTCTTCTTTTAGCCTTCATGGTGATTATATTTGACATCTTAAGAAATATTGTCTAACAGTGTCATGAGCACTCACCAAGTGGTGGAGAGGGGACTGGTGCTGAACAACTCACCTGAGTACCAGTAACTCTAGAACCAAAGTCAGAGGAAAGGAAACTACTGCCACGCTTGTTTAGGAAGGAGGACTCTGTGAAATATTCGTGATAATGTTGAGAAAATTTAAAAATCAGCAATAAGCAGAAATACATTCTCAAGTTTGTACATTTACCCCCCCCCCCCATTCTTGTTATCCAATCGCTTAGGTCATGTCTGACTCTCTGTGACTCAGTGGACAGAAGCATGCCAGCCTCCTCTGTCCTCTACCATCTCCTGGAGTTTGCTCAAACTGATGTCTGTTGAGTCTGTGATGCCATCCAACCATCTTATCCTCTGCCACCCCCTTCTCCTTTTGCCTTTTGACTCTTTACATCAGGTGGCCAAAGTTTTGGAGCTTTCCCAACAGTCTTTCCGGTGAGTATTCAGGGTTGATTTCTTTTGAACTTGACTGATTTGATCTCCTTGTAGTCCAAGAGACTCTCAAGAGTCTTCTCCAGCACCACAACTCTTCAGCACTCAGCCTTCTTTATGGTCCAACTCTCTCATCCATACATGACTACTGGGAAAGCTGTAGCTTTGACTATATGGCCATTTGTCAGGAAAGAGTCATCTCTCCTTTTTAATACTCTGTCTAGGTTTATCATAGCTTTCCTTCTGAGGAGTAAGCATCTTTTAATTTGATGGCTATAGTCACCATCTGCAGTGATTTTTGAAGCCCAAGAGAATAAAATATGTTACTGCTTCCACATTTTCCTCTTCTATTTGCCATGAAGTGATGGGACCTGATGCCGTGTTTTCCATTTATTTCTTTTTTTTTAAATTAATTTTTTGGAGTGTAGTTGTTTTGCAATATTATGTTTGTTTCTGCTGTACAGCAAGGTGAAGCAGTCATAGGTATACATATATACCTTCCCTTTTGGACTTTTATTTCCCATTCAGGTCACCATAGTGCATTCAGTAGAGTTCCCTTGCTATATGTTAGTTATCTATTTTATACATATCATGGAGGTTGCAAAGGGTTGGACAGGACTGAGCAACTGAACAACAAAAACACATACTATCTATAGTGTATATGTGTCAATCCCAATCTCCCAATTTCTTCCACTCTACCCTTTCCCTCTTGCTGTCCATGCATTTGTTCTCGATGTCTATGTCTCTATCTCTGCTTTGCAAGTATGATCATCTATACCATTGTGGCTCAGCTGGTAAATAACCCACCTGCAATGCGGGAGACCTGGGTTAGATCCCTGGTTTGGGAAGATCTCCTTGAGAAGGGAAAGGCTACCCACTCCACCTGGAGAATTACATGGACTGTATAGTGCATGGGGTCTCAGAGTTGGACATGACTGAGCAACTTCCACTTTCATACCATTTTTCTAGATTCCACTTGCACGAGTTAAGATACAGTATTTGTTTTTTTCTTTCTGACTTACTTCAGTCTGTATGACAGTCTCTAGGTCCATCCACGTCTCTGTGAAAGACCTAATTTCATTCCTTTTTATGGCTGAGTAATACTCCATTGTATTTATGGGAAAATTAATCGTGAATAAGGCAATTACGGAAGGACCTTCAGGAATGCATTGCCTTCGTTGCACAAAATCAATCACCCTCTGGCCCTAGGATTGCCAGGGGAAGTAACTAATTGTAGCCCTTTCGGTTTACTGTACCCTGACTTCCCTGCAGGCTGGGAGCAGCCCTACTGCCTGGAGCATCAACTTGCTTTAATAACCTAGGCAAGACAAACCAGAAAAGCATCAGCACTGGAAAATCTGCCTGCAGCTCCACTTGTTCCACTGCTGTGTGGTGTCACAAAAGCAAACTTGGTTCAATTTCTGCAGGAATAGGAGATAAATCAATATCCTTAACTGTGTTCTTTAAAGACTTCCTTTGTTTCAATATTTATTTATTTGGCTGCATCGTGTCCTAGTTGTGTCATGTGGGATCTTTTGTTTTGGTGCACAGGCTCAGTAATTGTACTGTGCAGACTTAGGTGCCTTGCAGCATATGAGATCTTAGTTCCCCCACCAGGGATTGAATCCCCATCCTCTGCGTTGCAAGGTGGATTCTTAACCACTGAACCGCCAGGAAAGGCCTCAAGATTTATTTTCTTTAGGTTGACTTGTTTGTGTAAAAAATTTTGTTGGGGGTGCAGGAGTGGTTTATGTAATTATAGATCACTGTTGTAAAGCCTGGATGTATCTTCTGGTCTAAAGCCTGTGCATAATTAGGGACATGGGCCTCATCTATTATATTAGCATCCCAAGTTTCTTATATTGTGCCTGGTTGGTGCTTGATAAATACATCAAAATGATGAAAAATATGAAATACATTTTGTGGTCTTGCCTAGCTGCCTAAACAATATTCATAACATTTCATCTATAGTAAAATACATTCTGATCTCCCAAACACTAAGTTACAAATGCGCTGTTGGAACTTATTCTGTTGATTTAAAATGAAGCTGGTTTATAAATAATAAATTGAGAAATGTTTCTGCAAATAGATTATTTGTGTTCACAATTATAGGAAACAAATATGCCATATCTTTGAGGCAGCAAAATCCCTTTCTAGTCAAGCTATAACTGTGTTTTTAACATCCCCCATCTTCAAGAAATGAATCCATTCTTTTCAGCTATAATCATCTTGGCTCAAAAGATCTAGGTGTTTTGTTTTTATCTCTCTGCAAAGGCCCTGTGATTCATCATAAGAAATGGAAACTGGCCAAGAGAAATTGTGCAAAAGTTACTTAGGAAAAAGAGCCACATACCTAATTGTGGATTTTCCAGCTGATGCTCTTTCTATAAGTTAATTGTGTTATTTTGAAGTCACCAAGGCAAACAGAACACAACAAACAAACAAAAACTATAACATTTTACCTGGGACATTTTGTGCATAATAGTTTTGTACTTCCAAGTCTAATGCCTGTGTATTCATGTCAATACTGGAAAATAATACCCAGAGAGTCTGTGAAATTTCAGCCCCTGGAAAGATGTATGCATCACTGTCACACTATGTCTTGGCCTCACATGGTTCAGAAAGATAAATACATCTAACGATTATTGAACCACCTAATGACCCACTGGATCCAAAAGAGATTTTTATAGGTCAGGTTCAAAGAGCTCCGAAAAGCAAAATTATAATTTGAGTACAAAGTCAAGATCTGCTGGTTTTAACAAAAGATCACTAAAGATGGAAGACATCTTGCAAGCTGGTGAATATTTGTGGCTTAAATTAAATTCCCGAATTGTCATGTTTCTTTTTTTTTTTTTCATGGAAAATCCAGATAGATAGAACTTTAAAAATTTACAAAAGGAACTCATAAACAGCAAGAGTGTAAGCTCACATGGAAGATGTTAATAGTGCTATTAGCCAGTGTGATTTCTGTCATTATCAGCCATTATTCTAAGAATGGTAAGTGGCAGATAAAGAGCTCAGCTGAAATTTCCATCTTTTTTGTAGTCAGTATGTAAAATACATATCCTCTNAAGAGTGTAAGCTCACATGGAAGATGTTAATAGTGCTATTAGCCAGTGTGATTTCTGTCATTATCAGCCATTATTCTAAGAATGGTAAGTGGCAGATAAAGAGCTCAGCTGAAATTTCCATCTTTTTTGTAGTCAGTATGTAAAATACATATCCTCTGTCTCTAAATTGTCACCCTTTGTCACAAATTGCTCATTATGTTTGCTTAGACTTATGAAATGGAAAATATTTTATTTAAAGGAAATAAAGCCAAGAAACATTGAGTAAAAACCCTGTGATTTTTTTTCTAGAATGTGTATTTTATAAATCTTTATCATTGGTCATAGACTATGAATGAGTTGATAGAAGCTGGTGGCTCAGATGGTAAAGAATCTGTCCACGGTGCGGGAAAGACAAGTTCAATTCCTAGGTCGGGAAAATCCCTTGGAGAAGGAAATGGCTACCCACTCCAATATTCTTGCCTGGAGAATTCCATGGACAGAGGAGCCTGGTGGGCTGCAAGGAGTTGGACACAATTGAGTGTTTAACCCTTTCTTTCTTGGCAATTAAAAAGAAGAAAGGAAAAGAGAGAAAGACAAAAGCTGAACTGTGACTAATGCATTCTAGAGAGGAGCTCTAGTTTTTTTTTTTTTTTTTAAATTAGAAGTCATTTTAAAAGCCTCATTTGAAAGGGGCCTCACTGAAGCAGTTCAGAAAGCTTTTGAAATCATGTGTAAGTGGCTTACTTCGATCAAGGGTTATACTGGTTAACCTTTGGTGATTATATGTGCATTTATGTGTGACTATAATACCACATATAAAAAGTTGTTAATACTTAGATGTCATATTAAAGGATTAAACTGCATAAGAATATAATAGAATTTTGGTCTGGTCTAAAGGTCAGAAGAAGGAAAAAGAAGTGAGAAAAAGATAGAGTTCATATTGTTCTTTTTATGAGAGAATACAGCAATATTAATTTAGTTCCAGGATACTGCATTACAATCTTTGTCATTTAATGTTTAAAATTCTTCTTGTGGGGCTATTTCTTACATGCTTAATGTTGGGGCAATATGTTGACAACCAAAAGCCAGGAGAGAGTATGTTGCAGAATTCCAATTTATGTTAAACTTCCCTTTATGCAGAATTCAAACAGTTTGTAAAATGCCCAGCAGATATACTTGAAAGACATGTATTGTACAGTGAGAATGGCTGTACATAGCCATAATCCACAAATTACCAGATCTTCAAATGATTTTTGAAACATCATCAGGAAAAAATTAAATTTAATTCCCTAGTCGCTTTATGCAAAACATATTTTGACTGGATTTGAATTCTTAAGAATTTTGACTATGTATATAACATGTATGAAATCTCTTTCAGCATATCCAAAATTGTTAACTATCTTCTGCCATTCTGAATGTGTTAGAACTGACGGCATCTTATTATGATCTCTAAAAATGCTATTTAAAGGCAAAAATGTTTCATGTTTGGGTTGGCTTTTATAATACAGAGAGCATTCTTGCAAATATTATTTTTAATATTTTTATGAGAAACAAGCGCCTTCACTTACTAAAAGTACCTTAAACAAGTAACTGTAGTTAGACATCCATCGTNTCTCTATGTACAATCAAAAAGTATAAAAAGCCTTCTGAACAATAAAGGATGGACCAGTTTCTCGGACTAATCTCTCAAACTAGTTTCTTGTAAATCTCTCTCCCCCCATGTCGGCTTGCTCTCTTTCTCCCTTTCCCTCCCTCTCCTTTTCTGGCTGAATTCCCATCTGGAATGTGGAGCCTCGCTGACTCTACTTACTTGCCCTGGCTTTTAAGATCCACGTGAAAGGGAGCCTAAGGCGGAGCACCCTTCTATATTCAAGTGGGTGCCGGTGGCCCAACGTAGACGGTGNCCTTTCCCTCCCTCTCCTTTTCTGGCTGAATTCCCATCTGGAACGTGGAGCCTCGCTGACTCTACTTACTTGCCCTGGCTTTTAAGATCCACGTGAAAGGGAGCCTAAGGCGGAGCACCCTTCTATATTCAAGTGGGTGCCGGTGGCCCAACGTAGACGGTGCAAGTTCCTTGTCTGGAACTTTATTGGCTTTCCACGTAAACCAAGTTATTCAGCCTCTTTTCTCCACTAAATTTCCTACTATACTATTTCTTCCTAATCTCTCTTATATTTCTAATTAAATAATTCTTTCTAAGATGCCATGCCATCTCCCCTTCGAATTATCCTGGGTCCACCGGGGCTGGACCCTGGCAATTGCCTCTCTTTGGGGTTGGAATGAAAACTGACCTTTCCCAGCTTTATTAGCTGTGGAATAAATGTATAAGCCCAGAGAGGTAGTAGTTGTTCTGTTGCTACATGGTGTCTGACTCTTTGTGATCCCATGGGCTGTAGCATGCCAGGCTCTTCTGTCCTCCACTGTCTCCCAGAATTTGCTCAAACTCATGACCATTGAGTCAGTGATGACATCCAACCATCTCATCCTCTACCACCCTCTTCTCTTCCTGCCCTGAATCTTTCCCAGCATCAGATCTTTTTCAGTGAGTTGGCTCTTTGTATCAAGTGACCAAAGTATTGGAGCTTCAGCTTCAGCATCAGTCCTTCCAATGAATATTCGAGGTTGATTTCCTTTAGGATTGACTGGTTTGATTTTTCTTGTGGTCCAAGGGACTCTCAATAGTCTTCTCCAGCCCCATAGTTCAAAAGCATTAACTCTTCAGTGCTCAGCCTTCTTTATGGTCCAGCTCTCACATCTGTACAGGACTGCTAGAAAAGCTATAGCTTTAACTTTACAGACATTTGTTAGCAAAGTGATGTCTCTGCTTTTTACTACTCTGTTTAGCTTTGTCATAGCTTTCCTTGTGAGAAGCAAACATCTTTTAGTTTCACTGCTGCAGTCACAGTCTGCAGTGATTTTGGAGTTCAAAACATGGTCTCTGTAGCCTCCTGCAATGCAAAAGAGGGCAAAGATGATAGGGACTACAGAAGAAAGAGGAGGGGAGGCGTGCCTGAAGGGAACACAGGCAATGAAGAAGGAGTTAGAAGGAGAAAGGGGAAGAGGAGGTGGAGGAAGAAAAGGAGAAATAGAGTGGGAGAAGGCTGATGTGTGTGTCTTTTCAAGTGAAGCATGCTCACCTAGAATCTACACAATGGTCAAATACTACATGTATGCACACCTCTGTGTATGTGAGGGTATGCTGCGCCCCCACAAAAGCGCATGTACTATCATTGCTGACCCTTGGTTTTCTCCCAGAGTGCTGAGTGGGTTCCTGACCTCAAGGTGGCAGGGGCCTCAATGGCACAATGGATTGGATTCTATATTCCCAAGGAGACTGTGGATAGGTCTGTCAGGCCTATGGGACTTTGCCACATGTTCAGGCCGAGAAAATGTCTTTTCTTACTACCTCAAAACCCTCTGTAAGTGGTTATCCAATCTCCAAAATTCTGAGCATGCCTATAACATATTTTTAACTTTGTTTTAAAGGAAATTTCAGTATCTGAGATATCTTGGTATGCAACCATCTGACACAGCTGATTTACTTACCTAGTCCCTGCCTCTTCCTGGAAGGATGCTGTATCTCTTAGCTGGAATAGGGAAAATGATAGTATCTGCTTCAGAAACATGAAAATTAATGGAGGCTATATCTGAATGAACTTATCTTTTTGATAGGAATGTACTCTTCTAGAAAACATGAGCTATTTACAGCATTAAATTTTCACACATTTTCCCAGAGTACAAATATTTCTTTTGCTCATTTACTGTGGACCTATTTTGCCGTGGGATTCAAAGCTGCAGTATGTACATGGGGCTGTCACTTTTTGAAAATGGATTATTAGTTGAGCAGAAGATAAAGTAAGAGGTGAATAGTCCTATAATAAATTAATTTTTATTTTTATGAATCAGTTTAGTGATGAATTCTTTTTAAAAGTCAAGGTGACTGATCATTGATTTGACACAGATGAGGGAAAAGATGAAACTGGAAGTTAAAATATGTAGTTAGGTACCACACATGGATGAAGATCAATTCCAATAATGGTAGAGACAGAAAAAATATTGATTATCAGAACTTATAGTTCTCATACATTTCCTTCCAACCTCAGAGCTATACTCTGAGACTTTTTTGGGAACATGTTACAAACTGGAAAAATTCAAGCAGAAGCCTTATTGCATGGGGGCAGGGGCTTCTCCTTTGGAAAGCACTTGCCCTGAAGAAAAAGGTACCTGGATCAAGACATTGAATGAGAGAGAAAGTCTTTTTCAGTAGGACACTGTAATTGTCCCACAGCTTTATTTTCTGGCTCAAATACCCCTATCTGTGACCCATGGTTGAGTCTAAAACCAATTAGAGACCTAGTGACCTGAAAGCTTTGTAAGTTGTTGGAACACAAATAGCATAACTTTAGAGATGCCTCTAATACAGTAAAGCAGAAAGGGGGCCAGGTACCTTGTGAGCCCTAAACTGCTTTGGGATGCTGCTTACCTGAATACCAGAGCATCAATTGGAAAATTTGGTAAAAGCTGGAAGAACATTTTCACAGCTTGTTAGAGACTATGGTGCCTTGTAGGAGTACTCTTGTTTTTGGAGACTCCCACAAGTATTGGATGGGGATTTTGTAGGGTGCTAAAAGTTTTGAATTTTCTGTCAAAGGCCAGAGCCAGTGACATGTGAGTTACAATTTTTGCTGTGATTCTATTCTTTCATGAATCCCTGTAATACTTAGTTTAAGCAAAACTATATTTTGGGGTAAGATGAGCTGGAAATGTTGGCCTGGCTTGAAGTTTTTGTGGGCTTACAGCAACAATATTGGCTTGCAGGCATTTTGGATGACCCTCATGGTAGGGAAGAGACTCCCGCTTTAAATCTCAGAAACTGTCAGGATGACTTAGCACTTTGGGGATCTAGACTGAGAGTTATGGTCTTGCCAATGGAAACTGGGATATAAAACAACTCTAGGCTCACAGTTTTAAAAGCTTACACCATAACCAGCATTCTAGGAGCTTTCCTGAAGTGGGCCTGAAAAGTGCTTCTACAATGCAGAGCCAGTTGCCATACCAACCATACTCACTTGGTAGCACACAAATCTGGCATTCTTGTGAAACCCCTTGTTAGTGTACATCTCTGCAAAGTTTATTTAGAAATAAACTCCTTGAAATCCCAGCACTCTCTGTTTTCTGGAATGCAAACTCAGAAATAAGCAAAAAAAAGTTTCTTGAGTACCCAAAATAGCTTCCACATCCCCAGACTAAAACCATGGACTTCCCTTCTTAAAGGCTTCTGTGCTTCACTTAGAGGTTGTTTATTCTTACTTAACTGAAGTCATAATAATTGTGGGTTTTCTGGCTTTCCAGCTCAAAGTAGATTATAAATAACAAATTATAAAAGGGTGAGAGAATGTTAGAGGCAAGCAAACCGGAAGGAATGAAAGGACAGTTGTTAAATAAGGAAGAGGAAAGCAGAAAATTAAGAACACAGACAGGAACTGTGTGTTTTACTAAATTATGCAGCGATGGTGGTTCATTATGATGGTGCAGTTATGAGAAAGGCCAAATTATGTTCAGCAGTAGCTGTTTTTTAAAAGACAGGGAAGAATTTAATAAAGTTTGAAAAATTTACATAAAATGATATAAAAAAATAGGCTGAGTATCCAAAGGGGTAAGTTTGAGCATTCTAGATGAAATGTGTGGCCTGCCGCCATCCTGAAGGTGATTGCTGTATTTGAATTCTCAGAGCACTCAATTTGTACCTTTCTAATGAGGATTACAGTTTTCATCATATTATAGTCATTTGAGTTCATGTAAATGGCATTTAACTCATTCTGAGGCATGGAGGAAGCTGGATTTAGTGTCTATCATGCCATGATGTACACGACTTTGATGAATTGGTCACTCTGTGCTTTAGCTTTTTTATTTATAAGATAGGTTTGGGACAAATGAATTTGAGGTTCTTCCAGTTTGTGAATTTTATTCCTTTATAAAGTAAATGATGAGAATTTTATAATGAGGAGCCGAGGTATAGATGGGATCCCAAATTTATACATTAAGGACATCTGTAGTCATAACCAAGCCAATTATATGGATGTATTGCCTGATAAATAGTCATCTCTTGTAATGTAAATAAAGGTAATTTTTTCTTGAAGTTATATTTGTAGTCTTTTTTGTTCTTACATGCTTGGCAGATCTGACAAATGAAATAAGCCAGCCCCCAGGACACTGTAATTGATTCATTCATGGACATGTGACCATGCTGATCCAATAAAAAACAATCCCAGGACTTTTCTAGAACTATTGACATATTCAGGAAATATGTAGAAGTTGTACCTTGTTAATGATTTGTATTTTCTGTGATGGTGTGCATGCTAAGTTGCTTCAGTTGTGTCCAACTCTTTGCAACTCCATATACTGTAGCCCACCAGGCTCCTCTCTCAGTGGTATTCTCCGGAAAAAATACTGGAGTGGGTTGCCATGCCTTCCTCCAGGGGATCTTCCCAGCCCAGGGAATGAACCTACATCTTTTATGTCTCCTACATTGGGAGGTATGTTCTTTACCACTAATGCCACATTTCTATAAAGATACAAATATATTGCTGAAATATAGCTCCCATTAACTTACAAATCAACACATGCCAACAATTAAAAAATATATTTCTTTCATTCTCTAAATAAATTATTTAGTAATAAAAATGGGTCATAAATCATCCTAATGAGCTCTTTGAAGTGACTTTTTGTAATATATATCTGTGCTTTGATTATAATGTCCTGTCCAGGTCATGATTTGAAATAATAAAGATGTTAAGCCCTTCCAATGACTTTTCCATCCTCACAATCTTGTTTTAGGACATTATCATTCTTCCCCAAAGAAACATCCATTAGCAGTCATGCCTTATTCCTTCTCCACCTACATCGTCTCCCTCCCCTCATAGCATCCCACACTGACCCTAAGCAACCACTTATTTGCTTCCTATCTCTATTAGTTTCACTATTTTGGAAATTTTTTTATAAATATTATTCAACCAGACAACATGTGGTCTTTTCAGCAGACTTCTTTCAGTAATATGTTTTCACAGTTTTATCAGTGCCGTAGCATGCATACCCTGCTTATTTAACTTGTATGCAGGGTACATCATGTGAAATGCCAGGCTGGATTAAGCACAAGCTGGAATCAGGATTTCTGGGAGAAGTACCAATAGCCTCAGATATGTAGATGACACCACTCTTATGGTAGAAAGTGAAGGAGAACTAAAGAGCCTCTTGATGAAAGTGAAAGAGGACAGTGAAAAAGTTGGCTTAAAGCTCAACATTCAGAAAACGAAGATCAAGGCATCTGGTTCCATCACTTCATTGTAAATAGATGAGGAAACGATGGAAACAGTGAGAGACCTTATTTTCTTGTGCTCCAAAATCACTGCAGATGGTGACTGCAGCCATGAAATTGAAAGATACTTTCTCTTTGGAAGAAAAGCTATGACCAACCTAGACAGTGAATTAAAAAGCAGAGACATTACTTTGCCAACAAAAGTCTGTCTAGTCGAAGCTATGGTTTTCCCAGTAGTCATGTATGGATGTGGGAGTTGAACTATAAAGAAACCTAGGTGCCAAAGAATTGATGCTTTTGAACTGTGGTGTTGGAGAATACTCTTGAGAGTCTCTTGGACTGCAAGGATATCAACCGAGTCAATCTCAAAGGAAATCAGTCGTGAATATTCATTGGAAAGACTGATGTTGAAGCTGAAACTCCAATAACTTGGCCACCTGACGCGAAGAACTGACTCATTGGAAAAGACCCTGATGCTGAGAAAGGTAGGAGAAGGGACAACAGAGGATGAGATGGTTGCATGGCATCATCGACTTGACGGACATGAGTTTGAGCAAGCTTTGGGAGTTGGTGATGGACCAGGAAGCCTGGCGTGCTGCAGTCCATCGGTTTGCAAAGAGTCAGACTGATTGGACTGAACTGACTGAGCATGCATAAGTACTTTATGCATTTCCTGACATTTACTTTTTTTTTTTTGACAAAATTTTGAAATGGTTGTCCTTGGAATTCATAAATCCCTATATAGCATGAGTTTTGGGTGACTGTAGGAGATAGGAAGTATAAAAGAAAAGCAGGCTCTGGCAAGGGCCACAAAAAAATTTATAATTATTGATAAACTGGATGTTATAAGGCATGGGACTCTTGGAACAAGTCCAGAGGGAATGGTTCATAATCTTGAAAACAAGATATGATCCTGGGGTCGGAAAACCTACCCTAGACTGCTCAGAGTCACATGTTTTATGTATCTGGTGGAAAATCTATAGATAAGAATATTAGTCTTAGTTACTGATTTGTTATTGATACTGTTTCTTACTCAATGGTTAGTGATCATTTTGTTCTTTGGCCCCGAAGGCCACATGAGTTATAGCTTAACTCCTTGCATATTCTTTCATTCACGGTTGAGAGTATAATACAGCTGGCTTGGATTCAGGTTCAGCACCTTCACCTTGGAGCGGTGTTGGTCCCCTGATCCTCGCTTTTCACTGAATTCTTGTGTCTCATTTCTCATTCTCTCGCCGTATTGCACTTTCAGAAAACCTGCTTGTCAAGCCAATCTCGACAGGTGACATAGTTTATACTTGAATAAAACAAATGGAAAACTTATTCATATTCACATAACTCAAAGATAATCCTACAATCAGTAGAATTAATATTTTATTTGTTTCATGTGGATTCAATGCTTTGTTAGGTTTGTGCAGTATACTATCTTACAATCAGTAGATTCATAGTGTTGTTTGTTTCCCATAATATCTTACCAGTAAATATTTCTGGGGTTTCTTCCCAGATTGTGTAATGGTAAAGAATCTGCCTGCCAGTGCAAGAGACACAGGAGATATGGGTTCTGTCCCTGGGCTGGGAAGATCCCTTGGAGGAGGAAATGGCAACCCACTCCAGTATTCTTGCCTGGGAAATCCCATGGACAGAGGAGCCTGGTGGGCTACAGTCCATGGAGTTGCATAGTCAGACAACTGAGCAACTGAGTACACACAAAGTGAGAATTTCCTCATTCCTTTTTTAAAAAATTTGAGGTTAATTGCTTTACAGTGTTATGTTAGTTTCTGCTATACAACAACATGGATTCCTTTTATTGTTCAGTTATATCCCATTGCACGGATATGCTACATTTTATCCATTCACTAGTGACTGGAAATTTGGCTATTTCCATTTTAGGGATACTATGAATAGCACTACTATAACCATTTGTGTGCAAGTTTTGCGTGGACATGTTTTCATTTTTCTTGCTTATATACCCAGGAGTATCACTTTTCACTTTCATACATTGGAGAAGGAAATGGCAACCCACTCCAGTGTTCTTGCCTGGAGAACCCCAGGGACGGGGGAGCCTGGTGGACTGCTGTCTCTGGAGTCGCACAGAGTTGGACACGACTGAAGCAACTTAACAGCAGCAACAGAGTTTCTCAGAACTTAAACCCACGTCTGTCTCACTGTGACCCCTGCTTTCTTCCCCAGTTACTCAAGACCACTTTCCCAACTTCCATATTATTTCTGTAGAAGAATGTGGCTCTGAGACTTTTTACTTCAGCTTTTTCTTGCTTTTATGGGAAACTGAATGAATAGCAAGTAATTTTTGTCATTCTGTCCCTCACATTGCCCAGCACACTGCCTTTAAAACGGAGTTGGAGTCTTGTCAGTTTGTTTCTGGATTTCTTGCCCCAAGGGAAATTAAAGCTACTTTGTGTTTTAAAAGCAATTTTAAAACTGTGGAGACCATTTGGGGAAAGCATGGATGTAAGGAAAAGGATTGGGGGAATGGAGGGTTTGGATTCGGTGAGTTTCTATGAGATATTGAAGATTTGTTCCCTAACTAAAGGGAGTGCTTGTGTTTATTTGTTGGGAGGATTCTGGGGAACAGTTTTCTGCAGTGGAAAGAGCCCCACAGTGGGTGAGAGTGTTGTGTGACTGTGGACGGCTGTCAAGGGGACACCGTGACCCATCTGGAGTTACAGCAAAGGACCAGAAGGTAGCAATCCCACTGAATCGTAAATAGGATTGTAGTGACAACCAAGGGTCAGGTCCATTCCCTGGTATTCTGGAGCCACATAAATTCCCAGGATCCATGTTAATCTTAAAGGTGATAGCCTCAATAATGACAAGAACTGGACCAATCCTGCCAAACCTGGCCATTTAGATTTAGGAAAAAAAAAAAAGTATATGACTTAAGTGCTGAAAAGGGACTAGTTATACTAGTTTTAAGTTTACAAAGAATGCCAATTTATAAGGAGTCAAGATATACAAGCCATCATGCTTTCAAATTGGGTTAAGTTGCACTATTATTGGCGGTATAATTTCCCTAATTTGGAATAAACGATAGCTAATAGGGGAATTTTACTGAGCCATCAGGAAAATGATTATGAATGTAAGGACCATATTACATTTCATAGTGTCCAGATGTGAAAATTGGCAGCCATACTCATAAGTTTTTCTCCTAGATCATTGGAAAGCCATTTTAAAATCAGGAAATATTTATATGAAACTTGTTCAGCAGTGTATGTTTAACAAGTTACATTAAAATGAACACAACTTTCAATGCCTTTTTTCTTCTTCGAAAGTTTATTTTGGCCTCAGTGTTTTTCACACATCTCATTGTAGGTACATATGTGTGTATATAAACAGTCATTTTGAGAAAACAATAATAGGTTATTAATTTACTGATTTTCTACTAGCTCTTGATACTTGCTGGATACAAAAACAAATAAACAAAAAAAACTAGGGGCTCAGAAGATCAAGGAAAAGGCCAAGAGTATCTACTATCTTCTCATACATAAAGTAGGTAGTCNCACGTAAACCAAGTTATTCAGCCTCTTTTTCTCCTCTAATATCTTCTACTGTTTTCTGGCTGAATTCCCGTCTGGCTCGGGGGTCCTCACCAAGCCTACTAATTTTGCCTGGGCTTCTAAGATTGGACTGGGGGGGGGCCTCAGTGCCTCCTCTCCCTCGGGAGAACAGAAAGATGCCTGTGGCCTATGTAGGTGGTGATTGGTATTCCACGTAAGCCAAGTTATAAAGCCTCTTTTCTCTGCTAATTTTCTAATCCCTCTAAATAAGTTTTTCCTAGGACGCTGACTCCATCTCCACCTTCGAATCACCCTGGATCCACTGGGGCTGGACCCCGGCACNGCCTGTGGCCTATGTAGGTGGTGATTGGTATACCACGTAAGCCAAGTTATAAAGCCTCTTTTCTCTGCTAATTTTCTAATCCCTCTAAATAAGTTTTTCCTAGGACGCTGACTCCATCTCCACCTTCGAATCACCCTGGATCCACTGGGGCTGGACCCCGGCACTTGCTAACTCTGAGTTGTCTTTTAAAACTGATAAAGAATGAAGTAGTTTGATAATATTGGGGACCTACTACTGTGCTTCTTCTGGAATTGGTTAGGCGAGTTCACACACATGGTCTCTCCCTGGACTGTTGGGGGGTAAATAAGGGCTTCCCATTAGAGGGTGTGGGACATAAATAGATGAGTGCCGGCCTCCAAGAGGATGAAGTTAGGTGTCCAGGGTTATGTCAGGTTTTTATTCATCTCTGGCCCTCATACCCATACTGGGACTGCTTGCCAGGATGGTCTGTCACTTTATTTAGAAATATCCATGCTGTTCTGGAGCCTGTGCCCTCAGAATCATTTTTTCCTCTTGCTCTGTTCCTTATCACGAGAAAATTGACTCACAGGCTGAGTTTCCTGGGTCTCATCAAAAATGGTTCTGGCTGGGATTCACCAATGGGACACAGAGGTGTCAGATGGGGACGTGGAGGAGGGGGATGAAAAGCCTTTCTCTCCTTCCCTCAGCTTGCCTGTCTCAGGCAGTAGCTTGCCTGTCTCAGGCAGTGTCTCTGGAAATAGCTTCTGCTTTCCTGGGACACATCTTATCCAAGCTTCTACCTGGTGAGCTGACTGTCTGCCATCAGGAACTCCACATCCACTCTGCTTCCTGCTTTTGCCCTCTATTCCTGCATGGCTTCTCAGCAACATAGTCCTCCCTGTGATCAATCACCTGCATGGCATTCCCTCTAGGATAAATACTTCTTTTTTTTTTCTGACTCCCTGGTTGGAGCCTGCTTTAGGGGAGGACAGATTCTGCATCTGCACTGTCTTATGGGGAGGATGGGAACCCTTAATTAATCTAGACATATTGTAGACATTTAAGAAATTTAATGCCTTGATGGTGATTGCCTCATAGCCTGCCGCTCCTCTTATGATTGTGCACCCTCCATCAATCTATGTTCTTATAGAAATCCTTTGAAATTTTTAGTCTCCTGAAAAGAGCATTTCTTATTTTCATCACTTTTTTTTGCTTTCTTCCTCTTTCTTCCCATCCTTCTCCTCCCCGCCCCGCCTCTCTCCCCCTCCCTTTCTTCTCCTCCGATTCCCCATCTCCTTCTCCTTCTCTTTCTCCACTTTCCCCTCTTCCTCTTCCTCCTTCCTTTTCTTCATCTTCTTTCCACTGGTAGTGTGCTTAGGGGCTCTCTTCATGGCTTCTGGATTCAAACCCTGGCTCCACTAAATACTGATTTTGTGACTCGGCACAAGTTCCTTCTTTGTTCCTCAATTTGTTCACCTGTAAAGTGGGAGTTGCTGAGGATTAAATGAGATACACGCAGAAGAATGCTTGAAACGTGGTAGTTTCCCAATAGAAATAAGCTATTATTATTTTAGATGCTGTGATTTGTATTTTTAACATTTTCATCAGATTTTGGGAGGGAAGGTTGCTAAGTGTCTGAACTCAGTCCACAGTATGAACTGGAAGGAAGCACACAGTCTGATTTGGAACTTTTAGAATCTTGTTTATTATGCATGTTAGTCACTCAGTCGTATCTGACTGTTTGCAACCCCATGGACTCTGTCCATGGAATTCTCCAGGCAAGAATACTGGAGTGGGTTGTCATTTCCTTCTCCAGGGGATCTTCCCGACCCAGGGATCAAACCCAAGTCTCCTGCATTGTGGGCAGATTCTTAACTATCTGAGCCACCAGGCAAGTGCAGAGGAATGTACAGAAAGATAAGTGAAAAGGAAAATGCATAAACTTGCTTTTGAGAAGGACAAGAAGATAGTGATTACAAAGAGCAGCCTAACAGTTAACACTTGCATGTGGATGCAGAATATCGTGGTCTCTAACACTTGGTTTTCTTCCACTTCTACTTTTTTTCCAGTTGTTTTGATATTTATGCATTGAACCTTTCTTTTCTAGAATGAACTAAGGATTTTCTTTCCCACGTGCAGTTTTAAATGCCTGGACTAATAATTCATATTGGAATAATACTTCTTTATAATCATTTCTGTAATCTACTGAAATGTCTTCTTTTCAACAGGACATAGAGAACATAAAACAAAATGTTCTGTTTTCCCTAAGCCTGAAAAAAATTGTTTTCTCATATTTGTAAAAAAATGACATTGTAAAACTCAATAACAGGTTAAGCTACTTACAATCCTTCGGGAGTGTTTTGACATTTTAATATTCAACTTACAGTTTGGTTTTAATTTAATTGTAGGATTTAAGAGCAAAAGTTTCTTGAATGTGTATCAGATTGATTATGTTACATTTCTTTCTAGAAAACTTGTCTTTCCATATAAGGGGATACATAGTCTTGAGTTTTTATTTCTCTCCATCTTTATCTTGATGGCAAGACTCTTCTTGGGGAGAAAGTGACAGAACAGATTTTGATAGTCCCCTGATCAGGATCCCAGATATATTTAATGTCTATGTGCTTCTGACTCTATTATGAAATTTCTCTTTTATATAAAAAATACTTTCTTGCTAAGCATTTCATCAGCTACTACAAAAGTTACATTTCTTTGTTCCTTGTAATATTTTCAAATCTTAAGTTGCAAAGTTATTTCAAAACTGAAAGTAAGTTACAAGAAATGTATAAGGAAGCATTGTATTTTCAAATAAATGCAAAGTTCACATTGAATATTGTAAAAGAAAAAAGACTTAAAGAAATTTGTTTTTTGATGGTGACTATTTTAAAGTTACATTTTTAAAATAGTTTTTCAAAAGTTATATTTTACACATGAATCATTCTCTAAATGATGTGCTTTTGGATTATGTCAATTGCCCTTTAAGTGAAAAAAGTATACAAAGAAAAGTATACAATCTAGAGACAACATGGAAAAAAATCTGTGTGAATTTCATGGTTTGTTGGTGTTTTTATTGGAGTGTTTGTTTAAAAATATCTATATGATGAGGAACCAGTGATTCTAGATCCTATGGTATTATAGCTGTAGGACACTAAACAAATGAAAACACATTTATTATGCTTTAAAAAGTACTTTACAAAAGGCACTATAAGCTAAGGAGTAAAAGATTTGAGCATGGGAATAAACTTGACCAACTTTTTTTGGTTGTTGTTCTTTAAAAAATTCAAAACTTGCCAAAGTGTACATCTGTTTATTCTACAGTGATTACTAATCTGTTTCTTAGTTCAGCATCCCTTTGGGTTTATGCACATTTGGCAAATCTGTCTTTTTTCATGAGAATGAGTGAAAACTTAATCTCAGTAATCCAAAAACAACTCTAGAAGTTGTCTATTTATTTGTGTTCAAAAGCCACAGCAATTTTAGCTTCAATTCAAGAATCCAAGGAAGAAAAAGAACACACTGTGCCTTAGGAAGTGTCTGGGAGACTTTAGAAGTTTAGTGACCTATGTGGAACGTTTCCAGTGAAGCAGGTCCTAACAACTATTGGGAGACACAGTGGAATGCCAAAAACTGAAAAACTGGCAGAGTGATGGTCCTTAAACAACCACTTCCATCTATTACAGTTGTCAATGCTATAAACAAATGTTTGACAGTAGCGAAATGAAAAATAAATTATTCTAAGTAGGTATAAGCCCTTCTTCTTGATCTGTCTACAAAGTCAGGTTTTTATGTGAAATTAGCAAATAATATAATTGCGTATGAATGCATAGATTGAAATATAAATAATTGCAGCAAATATATTTTTAACACTTCATCTCGGCTCAGCTGAATAAGACTAATGAAGTTTAATGAAGACTCTTCTATTCCTATACACAAAATGCCAGTTACATCTATTCTTTCTGAAGAACAAGATCTCCAGAAACATTTACTTCAGTAAAATGAATTTATTAAGCCTAGGTTCTACATAGAACACAATCCACAGACTAAATAAACAAAAATGCTCAAGGACATAGTATTTATAAAACAGTATATTATATATTTAATTGAAGGAAATAACTGATATTCCACAAGGAGTTTTCAGGATTAAAGACAGTTGTAAAAAATAAAAATACATGTATGTATACATACATATGGGCTTCCCAAGTGGTGCTAGTGGTAAAGAACCCGTCTGCCAATGCAGGAGACAAAAGAAACCCGGGTTTGATTCCTGAGTTGGGAAGATCCTCTGGGTTGCTTGGCAATCCACTCCAGTATCCTTGCTTGGAGAATCCCATGGACACAGGAGCCTGGTGGGCTACAGTCCAAAAGGTTGCAAAGAGTCAGACATGGCTGAAACAATAGCGGACACACACACACACACACACACATGCACACATATATCAGGTTTTGAAAAACATGGTAATATGAGAGCCAATGTTAATAAATATATGTATATATAATAAAATATACACATAAATTTAACACAATGGAAAGATGACAGTAATATGATATTTTCATCATGTAGAAATGGGACATAGAGGAACAGAACCTTAGGTCCTCTCCTGTGCACACACACATAGCCCAGACACAAACACCTGCCATATTGAGTAATTTCTACTTTCTGGATGACATCCATAAAGAGTTAAGTCTTTTTTTAAATTTTGCAATGTTTTCAATATTTATTTCTTTTATGCTCCCATTTTGAAATGTTCATTGTATTTATGTATCATCTGCACTATTATTTGCTTAACACTTTTGCTTAAAATAACTTGCTTTTAAAACGTAAGGTTATCAAAAGAGAAACCTATTTCTACTAAGCAGATGGTACCACTTTTCATAAATAGACAACAAAAACAGAATAATGACAATAAGTTCTTGCTAGATGTGGTTGCCCACCAAGTTTTCTGAGCATGAAGCTTGCTCTCTCTGAGTTAAAACCTTAGGTGTTAAAGACTATCACCAAACTGAGACTTTTTTTTTTCCTAATAGTTTTGAAGGATTGAAGGAAAATGTAAAAGGAAATAGCTTTCTTATTATAATTTTTAATATCATTATTTGCTTGGTTAGAGTATCATCTGACATCAGTAGTCTCGCTTACTAAGTAAAATCAAGTCAGATACCAATAGCATCGCTCACTGTGAGAGGCATTGCTGTTCCTCAGTGGCTACTGCTACCTCAGTTTCTATTTCTCTTGTTTTAGATGGCAGAATGAGGAGTGGGGTGCCTCAGCAAATGTGTTTTTGTACTTTCTCAGTGGGGAGGGCATATAAATATTGCAGAGAGTGGGATAGTTAATCAGACAGAGATAAAAATAGTTTATTTATTAAAAACCTGCATTGTTGGTCTAAGATTGGTAACTCCATTTATGAGATGTCATCAGTAACAGAACATCTCTTTTCTTTACTGCTCAGTAATACCCCCGAGCTGGAAGACAAACATGAACTTGGGATTGGAAGCTAATAAATGAGACACTTTTTCTAACAGGCTGAGAGCCGCCGAGTTAATGAATTACAGATGAGGTTGTTTACATGAGTGAGGACTGTTTGCTTTTCATGACACCAGTTTTATCCTTTCCAGTAAGAGTAAGTTTGCTTGTGATGGAAATGGGGGAGGGAAACCAACATAGCTCTAAAACAATGTTTAATTTTTAAGAAAATGTGTACATCTAGGAATGTTATTGCTGCCTTTTTCTACTTCTGTAGAAAGGTTAATTTATAGTTGACTCCTAATGCTTGATGCCTGATAGGAAATGTTTCTGAAACAATAGGATCTGGTTCAGGGCAAAGCTGGTATGGGCTTATGTGTGAGAGTGATGCCGTGCATTTGTTTCATTTTTTATATATCTGAGAAAAAAATTAGAAATTATCAGGATAGTTACAGGGCTTAAATATCAGAATAGGAATCTACCTTCTTCTGCTTCATACTGTTAGAAGTGGCATGAGCCAGAAAGGGGCAGCTACTGAACTATAGCTCCTCTCACAGTTGGCTCTGAAAAACTGGTGAAAAGGAATCCCCAGAATAGACAAGACTTTAGGTGATCCATGTGGCTGCATGGAAGGAAGGATGGCCTGAGTGTAGATGTATCTGATTCATGAACTGTAGCTAATGGATTGATGGGATGGTCTTGGATTTGAAACGTACACATTTGGAAGGTTGGTTGCAAGAGGTCTAGAGATAAGGTATTCTAGACAGACCTCTTATATGGGGCACTGACTGCAAAATATTTCTGATCTCTATACATGTTTACTATAGGGCTTCAAATATGTGAAGAAGGATCTTAATAATTAGGTAGAAAACTTGATTCATCATGGATATCAGTCAGCTTGGATATCAGTCAGCTTCTTATTGCAGGCACCCTGTATCTTTCACAGGTCCATTGTGAAACGGTCATGGCATCCAGTCGGGAAGTTCTGTGTGTGTTCAACATGCACCTGCTCTCAGCAAGTCTGATCTGGTTTCTAGACATTTAACTGAGTGTCCAACCTGAATGCAGCAAAGGGCAACAGTGGGTTTCTGCACCACTCATGAAGGGAACAGCTGGCCGCTACCTGCTCATCAGGGAGGAGTCAGCACTGGTCCACAAAGAGACAGAGTCATTCAGGAACACACTTTTTCCTTTCCTGACTTCAGGGCTTCTGTCCATATGTTGGTCATGACTTACAGATTGCTATATCCGTAGCATCCTATAAAATATTACCTCTGTCCAGGGGACTCATTTAATAGTGAAGTGTGGCATTGGATTCATGCCCATTGAATTCATTCTGGTCTGTCTTGTGCCCCATGCTCCCAAAAAATTGATCTTGACAAAACAGTGTAATGGTCTGGGGAAAGCTCAGTTCCAGGGTCAGATAGGAAAAAATGCCCTGGGAGGTTTAGTACTGTTCTATAGAATGCAACTAATAGTCCTTAATCCAGAAATTGGAATTTAGTTCCAACTATGTAGTTAGAAGGTTCTCGCAAACCAAGGATGAAGGTGAGATTGGCCTTTTTCATTGTTTTGACTAATGATCCACTGATTGAATTTTTTCATATTCTCCACGCGACTCTGGGGTCTCTGAATTTTAAATTTCTAGAGAGGACTGCTTCTATTAGAAGACAATCACAGCTTTGATAAATTTGATGCTGACTGGCCAGTTTGGGTTCTAGATTCTTCTAAACTATTCATCCATCCTTGGACTTCTGATTGGGTTCAGGCAAAAAAGAGCCCTAGCCCAAGAGTAGAGGGAGGAGGAAGATGAGGTCAAGGTATTGGTTTTCCCAGGCCCCTCCTATTAGTAGATTTAGGATCACTTGGTCTTTCCTCTTCATCTTATATTTGAGAAACTCGAACTGAGAGGTGCCATTATTCACCCAGAGGAATAATTTTAAAAGACTTTATTAGATCAAGCCTCAGGTAGAATCTGAGTTAGGCCAGAGCTTGTAAACTGAAATGACATCCTGTGCCATCAAATGTCAACAGGTGAGGGAAGGTGGCTTGATAAATAGCAGCAGGAATATGACATGAATCATTGAGAACTAGAGAGGGCACTGGGCTTCCCAGGTGGTAATAGAGGCAAAGAATCCACCTGCATATGCAGGAGACCTAAGAGATGCGGGTTGGATCCCTGAGTCAGGAAGATCCCCTGGAGGAGGGCATGGCAACCCACTCCAGTATTCTTGCCTGGAGAATCTCCATGGACAGAGGAACTTCACGAGCTACAGTCCATAGGATTGCAAAGAGTTGGACATGACTGAAATGACTTAATATCTTCTATCCAAATACAGCACCTTCTGCTTAGCATTAGTCAATTGCCATAACTTTGGGAATGCAGGGGCCAGTGGTGGATGTTGAATTTTTGTGAGAAGCCCCAAATCCAGATTTTTAATTGATTTACAATATTATATTCTTTTCAGATGTACAATAAAGTAATTCAATATTTTTATATATTGCAAAATGATCACCTCATTAAATCTAGTTACCGTCTGTCACCATACAAAGTTATTACAATATTGTTGGCTATATTCCTTGTGCTGTATGTACATCTCTGGGACTTATTTATACCTAGTTTATACTTCTTAATCTCTCTTACCTATTTGTCTCATCCACCCAGTGCCTTCCTCTCTGGCAGTCACTGGTTTGTTCTCTGTGAGTCTGTTTCTGTTTTACTTTTAAAAAATTAAATTAGAGTTCATTTACAATATTATATTAGTTTCAGGTATACAGCATTGTGATTCAATATTTTTATAGATTAGACTCCATTAAAAGTTACTGCAAGATAATGTCTATAATTTCCTATGCTACATAATATATACCCGTCGTTTATTTTATACATAGTAGTTTGTATATCTTAATTCCATTTCTGACTTCCCTTATCCTTTCCCTCTCCCCTTTGGTAACCGCTAGTTTGTTTTCTATATCTGTGAGTTTGTTTTGTATATACATTGGTTTGTATTAATTTTAGACTTCATATTTAAGTGATATCATACAGTATTTGTCTTTATTTTATTGTGAGTGGATGTTGCATTTTGTCAGATGTTTTCACTGCATCTTTTGAGATGATAATGTGATTTTTATCCTTCCTTTTGTTCATGTGATATATCACATTGATTGATTTGTGAATTTGCACCATCCTTGCATCCCTGGAATAAATCATCCTACTTGATCATGGTGTGTGATCATTTTTATACATTGTTGGAAATAGTTTGCTACTATTTTCTGGAGGATTTTTGCACCTATGGCCTATAATTTTAGTTTTTGGTGCTGTTTTTGTCTGGTCTTTGTATCAAGGTAATGGTGGCCTCAGAGTAAACTTTGGAGTGTTCTGTCCTCTTAGATTTTTTAGAGCTATTTGAGAATGATAGATATTGGTTTACATTTATATGTTTTGTATAATTCCCTCATGAAGTTGTCTAGACGTGGACTTTTGTTTGCTGAGAATTTTTAAATTATAAATTTAATTATACTACTAGTAAACAGTATATGAAAATTTGGTGTTCATATGCAAGTTTTTACTTTGTGACAAAACCAAAATTTATCATAACACAAACTTTGAAAAATAATTTTATTTTTTGAAAATAAAATGTGCCATATATTGTGTTTTTACATAATAATAATATTTATACATATATTTTATTTTGCTTTGTTGCTTGTTTAGTTTGCTGCTGCTGCTGCTGCTGCTAAGTCGCTTCAGTCGTATCCGACTCTGTGTGACCCCACAGACAGCAGGCCACCAGGCTCCCCCGTCCCTGGGATTTTCCAAGCAAGAACACTGGAGTGGGTTGCCATTTCCTTCTCCAATACATGAAAGAGTTTAGTTTATACACCAATTTTTCATTAGAGACCATGTTGCTGAGTTAGATCCTCATACTGAGTACTCCTTCAAGACTACTTCCATATTGGTCTTTCATTGCAATATTCTGTGAATTTGCTGTTTTATGCAGATATGTTGTGGAAAAGGCAAAATCATGCACATTTTATAAAATTCAGCTATCCTTAATTAGGTTGATTAATAATTACTAATTGCTTCTCTTTGGAAATCTCACTTTCCCTTTTTTTCCAAAATAAAATAAGAGTTATGATTATTGCTCTTCATTTTCACTTATTAAGAGAAGTTTTGAAAAATAAGACATTTCTTTTCATTAAGATATTTTATTTTCTCAGCCACAAAGTAATGAGGCCTGACCTTGTATAACAGAAACATTTAATCCAGAGTAAACATTGTGTGGTATGAGTTTATATAGTATAAATATTTCATATAGGATAAAGACTGGGCTTCTCAGGTGGCTCAGTGGTAAAGAATCTGCCTGTCAATGCAGGAGACATGGGTTTAATCCCTGGGTCTGGAAAATCCCCCGGAGAAGGAAATGGCTACCCACTCCAGTATTCTTGCCTAGGAAATTCCATGGACCAAGGAGCCTGGCAGGCTACAGTGCATGGCGTTGCAAGAGTCAGACACGACTTAGCGATTAAACAACAACAAAAGATTGCATAGTTTTTATTCATTTAATAAATATTGCATACCTAGTTTGTAGAGTTTCTCTTTTAAGTATTTTCTGTATATCTATGAATAAAATCTACCTTTATGAAACTTATATTTTGGTCAAGAGAAACAGAAAAGAAATAATTTATGTGTATGGACAAATTCCATTGTTGAATATCTGGACTTTATTGTCTTCCTTCAAAGAGTGCTTGTGGATCAGCTTCATTTTTCCAAGCCTAGTTTTAAGTTTTGTTAGGTAAGTTATCAGTTCAGTTCAGTTCAGTTCAGTCGCTCAGTCATGTCCGACTCTTTGCAACCCCATGAATTGCAGCCCTCCAGGCCTCCCTGTCCAACACCAACTCCCGGAGTGCACTCAGACTCACGTCCATCGAGTCAGTGATAGAGTAGCCTTTATTCTAGAGCTAGTTGAATCCTACCTCTTTTGGTATTTCTACTGAATCCACTGTATGTTCATGGAGATCTCCCTACTCTGATTGGTCAGAACCGGAATGTCTCCTACCCTATCCCTATGCAAGCTATGGAAAATGTTCACCTCTGACTCCACGGTCATTGTTGCCTGTCCTTATGGAGATTCACCCTATGCCTGTACAATGTAGTAATCAGACAAAGATTCAAGACTCTCATGCAGATTCTTAAAGACTGCCATGCTTTGCTCGGGAACCTTTCTCTGGGCCACAATCTTGAAAGTGCCTCCAGGAAGAAACCCAGAGCAATTGGAGAGCTCACTTCATTTGCTTTTGTGTGAAGAAACACAATCCTGAGCTGTTGTCAAGTGTCATATATTTTGTCTAGTTATTCAGTTTCTTACTGTGGGAAGGCAAGTCTGGAGTTCATCACTGTCATAGACAGAAGCAGAAGTCCTTTTGGATGCTTGGAATATCACTTTCTTACTATAGTGCAATTGATTTGATTTTTTTGAAATAGAAAATAAAATTCAGCAAAAACAAATTCCAAAAATAACCTAAGCAAATTTTCTGTGCCCCCCAAATTACCAGGTGACGCTAAAGTTGTCATAAAGGCAATATAAACTCATTTCAGAAGGCGTGATGAAAACTGTGGAATGGTCTAGGCAGGGTCCACAGAAGAGAGATGTGCAGAGCTCAGAGATAAATTTGAGTTAAAATATTTTAAAATGAAATAGCCAACATCATGTGTGCATGCACTCCAATTTTGCTGAAGTGCGGTAATCTCATAGGAAAATAGGTGATGATAAGAGTAGAACTGTAATTCAAGTCAACTTTAGAGAGGAGTTAACAAACTGAATGTAAAGGACATTCTTAAGTGTCTGCACAAGCTACCAGTCTAAGAGGCTTGGAGATCAAGTAGGCATTTCCCTTTCTGTTTGGGTCACTGAGTCAATCCTAAAACACAGGGAGAGATGTCTGTTCCTGAAAACACTTTCTATTGCCAATGCTACCCTCATCCCTAACTCTGTTTTGCATTTGTGATGTCAAACAGTAATAAACATGTCTTAAAATAACATCATATCTTTCGATACAAATGGCTTTTAATGTACCCTTTGTTCCACACATAAATAAAGCCTGTAGGAACACTCACTCCATAATGTGCTGAAAGGCAGCCATTTCTGGGAAAGAGAGAAAGACCCAGTAACTGTTTACAGATTCAGAGTAACAGCAATAAGTGGAACATGTATTTCTTGTGACCCTTCTTATTTAGGGTTTCCTTTTCTTTGTCCAAGCCTGTTGCCTGCTTCCCTCTCTATCTTTTCTCTCTGTTTCACACACACACACACATGTATATGCCTTTAATAATTTGGAACAACAGGAGATAACATAAGTCTGTTTTCCCCACTCTCAATGCACTCTCTTCAAGTCTATCCTTGTATAAGTGAAAGCTAGAATATAAGAGGAGGCAAAATAATCAGTTCAAATATTCATCCTGTTCAGTATTTCTTCTCTGATAGTGCAGTTGGCTTTTTGACAGATGAACATTAAAATATAAGGTAAATTTCCAAACATCTTATAACACTTAAATGACTTGTCATGGACTATCACCACTAAATTGCTAAGCATTTCTTATATCTATTTTGTAATTAATCAATGCATTAAATTTGTGCTTAATTTACATCATTTTGAATAAATTATATATGACATTAAATAAAAAATGTTTAAGATGATATACCTCTCCCCTTTTCATCAAGGCAATCACGGTTACTTATTCTGTAGGTATAATTTTCTAGAAATCATAAATATAAGCCTATACAGATATATGCCCATATATAATCATTTATGTGAAAGTGAATAATATGTATAAATATATACATACTTTTTCATACAATGCTTTTCTCAAAATATATTAATATAATTGTTTTGACAAATGCACACATGCAGGCATCTGCATAGCATTCTTTTATATGGCTATATCTTGATTGATTTAGCCAGTCCGTATTTATGAGCTGTAGTTTATTTCAACTCTTTAACTATTATCAATATTGGTGTAGTAAGTACCCATATACAAAATTCAGTTTTGACATAGGCATGTATATAAAATGAATTTTAAAAGTGTGATTATTGTCATGATTGATATGCCAAATTGCCACCCATAGATGTTGCATCAGTTTACATATCCATAAAAAATGCATGAGAGTGCTTGTCTCCTCATGCCTTTGTAATGCAATGTGCATGCTTTTTGATATTTGGAATCAAGTAGGTAAAAAGTGAGTTATCTTTTTTAGGTTTTAATTTTCATGCCTCTATTTTTGTAAATGAAATTGAGCATATTTTCTTATGTTTAAAAGCTGTTCCAATTTCTGATCTCTGAATAGTTTGCCCACTGATGCTCTTGCTGTTGGGTTGTTGATTTATTTGTAGGAGTTTCTAGTTTAGTAAATTACTTATTTTTTGTGATGTGTGTTGCAAAGATTTTCTGTATTTTTTTATATGCATTTCACTATTGATAATGGCATTTTTTGCCATGCAAATATTTCTAACTTTTAAATAGTTGAAATTATCAGTCATTTCTTTTATGGCTTCTGGGTTTTGTAACATACTTAGAAAGATCTTTGCTACTTTAAGTTTATAAATAAATTTTCTCACATTTTATACCTTTCATGGTTACAGTTTTCACTTAAAATCTCAGTCTTGTTGTTCGCTCAATCATGTCTGACTCTTTGCGACACCAAGGACTGCAACACACCTGCCTTCCCTGTCCTTCACCATTTTCTGGAGTTGGCTCAAACTCATGTCTTTTGAGTCGGTGATGCCATCCAAACATCTCATCCTCAGTCGTCTCCTTCTCCTCCCACATTCAATCTTTCCCAATATCAGGGTCTTTTCTAATAAGTCTACTCTTCACATCAGGTGGCCAAAGTATTGGGGTTTTAGCTTCAGTACCAGTCCTTCCAAAGAATATTTAGGACTGATTTCCTTTAGGATTGACTGGTTTGATCTTCTTGCAGTCCAGGGGACTCTTCAGAGTCTTCTCCAACACCACAGTTCGAAGGCATCAATTTTTTGACTCTCAACTTTCTTTATGATCCATCTCTCACATCCGTACATTTTTAGTCAATCTTCTTTCCTCACCTCAAGCCCTTACATGAAGCAACCACTTACTGCTTTCTGTCTTTATGGTTTTGCTTTTTCTAGA
>SJYA01000128.1:8828-19301 GCA_006410615.1 Neotragus moschatus
TAGACGTCCACATTCAGCTGGCCTTCAGCCTCACTTCCATGCCTAGTGAAGGAAGCAGAGATGAGGAATATTGCATGCGTTCATCCACCTCTTTCCTATAATTGAGAATCACTCAGAGGGAGGAAGGAGAAGAAAAATAGGCCCTGCTCCCTGATCTCAGCATCTATGGTCAGCTGATGCAATATTTCTCAAGTGTTTAGGAAGAGGAATCAGATTATGGAGACAGCTTCCTTGCAGAATCCATGTTGACAGTGTTGGGAAGCATAGTCGACTTGTAGAGTAAGGGAGATTTGAGTTCTTGTTCTGGCATTTCCCAAAACTTGATGAATAATCTGGGAGTAAATGACTTAAAGTGTTTTGGCTTTTAAGTTTAATTTGGACCCTTTTGTTTATTTTTGTGCTTATAGTATTACCATTACTTTAGGAGGTGGTTCAGAGAGAAACTTACTGTGATTTATGTCAAAGAGTGTTCTACCTATGTTTTCCTCCAAGAGTTTTATACTGTCTGGTCTTATGTTTATGTCTTTAATATATTTTGAGCTTATTTTTTTTGTATGGTATTAGGAGGTGTTCTACTTTAATTCTTTTATATGTAGCTGTTCAGATTTCCCAGCACCACTTATTGAAGAGGCTGTCTTTTCTTCATTGTATATTCTTGCCTCCTTTGTCAAAGACAAGGTGCCCATAGGTGTGTAGGTTTATCTCTGGGCTTTCTATCCTGTTGTGTTTATCTATATTTCTGTTCTTGTGCCAATACCATGCTATTTTGATGACTACAGCTTTATAGTATAGTCTGAAGGTTGATTCCTCCAGCTGTTTTTCTTTCTCAAGATTGCTTTGGCTGTTTGGGGTCTTTTGTGTTTCCATATGAATTGTGACTTTTTTTTTTTCTAATTCTGTGAAAAATGCCATTGGTAATTTGGTAGGGATTGCACTGAATCAGAGAGGGCAATGGCACCCTACTCTAGTATTCTTGCCTAGAGAATCCCATGGACTGAGGAGCCTGGTAGGAGGCTCCTGGGTTGCTAGGAGTCGGACAGAACTGAATGACTTGATGTTCACATTTCACTTTCATGCACTGGAGAGGGAAATGGCAACCTACTCCAGTGTTCTTGCCCAGAGAATCCCAGGGACAGCAAAGCCAGGTGGGTTGCCATCTATGGGGTTGCACAGAGTCAGACACGACTGAAGTGACTTAGCAGCAGCAGCACTGAATCGTAGACTGCTTGGGGTAGTACAGTCATTCTCACAATATTGGTTCTTCCAATCTAGGAACGTGGTATATTTCTCCATCTGTTTATGTCATCTTTATTTTTTTATCTTTTTTTTTAATTTTAATTTTTTAGTTTGTTTTGCTTTACAATACTGTACTCATTTTGCCATACATTGCATATATATTTTTTATGTCCTTAGTGAAAGTTGTTCAGTTGTGTCTGACTCTTTTGCAACTGCATGTACTACATGCAGTCCCTGGAATTCTCCAGGCCAGAATACTGGAGTAGGTAGCCATTCCCTTCTCCAGGGAATCTTCCAAAGCCAGGGATCTAACCCAGGTCTCCTGCATTGCCGGCAGGTTCTTTACCAGCTAAGCCACCAGGGAAGCCCTTTTGTGTCCTTGGGTAGATTTATTCCTAGGTATTGTGTTCTTTTTGTTGTGATGGTGAATGGAATTGTTTCCTTAATTTCTCTTTCTGATTTTTCATTGTTAGTGTGAGGTTTCTCTGTATTAATTTTGTATTTCATGACTTTACTAAATTCATTGATTAGCTATAGTAATTTTCTGGTGGCATCTTTAGCATTTTCTACATATAGTATCATGTCATCTGTAAACTGAGAATTTTACTTCTTTTTGAATCTTTTATTCCTTTTTCTTCTCTGATTGCTGTCTCTAGGACTTTCAGAACTATATTGCAGGCATGGGTACCCTTGTCTTGTTCCTGATCTTAGAAGAAATGCTTTAAGTTTTTCACCACTGAGAATAAAGTTTGTGTGGGTTTGTTGTATACGGCCTTTACTATGTTGAGGTAGGTTCTTTAAACAGTATGGAGATTCCTTTAAAAACTAGGAATAAAACTACCATATGACCCAGCAATCCCACTACTGGGCATATACCCTGAGACTATCATAACTGAAAAAGACATATATACCTATGCGTCTTTGCAGAACTGTTTACAATAGCCAGAACATGGAAGAAACCTAGATATCCACAGACAGATGAATGGATAAAGAAGTTGTGGCACATATATACAATGGGATATTATTCAGCCATAGATAGGAATGAATGTGAGACACTTACAGTAAGGTGGATAAACCTAGAGCTTGTTACACAGAGTAAGTCAGAAAGACAAAAACAAATATCATACATTAACACATATATATGCTGGTGGCTCAGATGTCAAAGCGTCTGCCTGCAATGCAGGAGACTCGGGTTTGATCCCTGGGTCAGGAAGATCCCCTGGGGAAGGAAATGGCAACCCACTCCGGTACTCTTGCCTGGAGAATGCCATGGAGGGAGGAGCCTGGTAGGCTACAGTCCATGGGGTCGCAAAGAGTCGGACACGACTGAGCGACAAACTACTAACTACTACTACTATGAAATCTAGAAAAATGGTACTGATGAACCTATTTGCAGGACAGGAATAGAGACTCAGACATAGAGAGCAGACAAGGATACAGTGGGAGCAGGAGAGTGTGGGACAAATTGAGAGAGTACCATTGACATATTTACACTATCATGTGTAAAATAGATAGCTAGCAGGAAGAAGCTGGATAACACAGGGAGCTCAGCTCAGTGCTCTCTAATGACCTAGATGGGGAATGGGGGTGGTGGGAAGGAGGCTCAAAAGGAAGAGGATATATGTAAACTTATAGCTGATTCACGTTGGACAGAAGAAACTAGCACATGTAAAGCAATCATCATCCAATTAAAAATAAATTTAAAAAATTAAAAAAATACAATGTTTTGACTTTCACAAGGATAAAATAAGGAACTGGATGAAATAAGCACAATGCTATCTCTGTCAGTGAGAGTAGAATAATTGCCTGGAGATAGATGGCAAAGGAAAATTTATTGAGAATTCTATTAATTGACAAGAGAGATGTTATTCCATACTTTTTGCATAAGCACATCCTTATCCTGGCTGTCATGGTCTTGACTTAACAAGGATACCTGCCTTTTGTCTTAGAGGACATATACTCACAAACCTTATGGTTAGATCTCACCTGCCTTCATCTTCCTCTAATAATGGAATGATGTCATAATTTAAGACCAAGTTTAGAGATTTTTCAATCCAGAAACAATGATGGTGTAACCTGGGCTGCTAGTAGCTCTCCCCAGACCTAGACCTGTAGGGCATGTTATTATAGTAACAAGAGTTATTGAGCGTGTTTCTGAACAGAAACCCAGACAAACAAGCCACTGGAGGAGCACAGAGAGGCCTTATGAGAACATAGAGTTCTCCTAAATTTGAAGAACCTAAGCCACCCTATTTCGTTAAAAAAAAAAAAAGACTCCATTTTAGAGGAAAGAGTCTTTGGAAATCCCCTGACCTCACCCCACCACCTGCGAGCTAATCAGATCCCTAATCTCCTGACTTTACATTCAAGACTTATGACCTGCCCAGGAAATTTGAATTAAGCTATTAAGCCCAGGAAATGGGAACTAATCAGAACCCAACACCTAACCCTTCCACAGAAGGTAACATTTTTCGCGTGAGAATACCCTATATAAGCAATGAAACCCAGAGTTCAGGGCTCCTCCCTATAGCTGCTGCGTCGGTAACGGTGGGAGCCCCAGCTCGAGCTTGGTAATAAAGACTCTCTTGCTTTTGCATAGGATACCAGCTCCCTGGTGGTCATTGGGAGATTTCGCGACTTGGGCATAACAAATTGTTGTGCTGTGCTTGGTCACTCAGTCATGTCTGACTCTGTGACCACATGGACTCTGCTAGGCACCTTTGTCCATNGGTGGGAGCCCCAGCTCGAGCTTGGTAATAAAGACTCTCTTGCTTTTGCATAGGATACCAGCTCCCTGGTGGTCATTGGGAGATTTCGCGACTTGGGCATAACAAATTGTTGTGCTGTGCTTGGTCACTCAGTCATGTCTGACTCTGTGACCACATGGACTCTGCTAGGCACCTTTGTCCATGGGGATTCTCCAAGAAAGAACACTGGAGTGGGTTGCCATGCCCTCCTCCAAGGGATCTTCCTGACCCAGGAATCAAACCGGGATCTCCTGCATTGCAGGCAGATTCTTTACCAGCTGAGCTATCAGGGAAGCCCCACAAGTTGGTAATATTATCTTCAAAACATTAAGAACCAGAGTCCCAACAAAATTTAATTCAAGCAAAAATTGTGTCTCTTAAGTAATAGCAGTTTTTTAAACTAATGGCAAAAGGTAAATAATCCCAAACTATTTCTTCTAAAAAAGACAAAAGTGGGGGCCCCAAGTTTTTCAGTATAGTCTGGAAGTTATCAGCACAGTTCTGAAATACTTGGTTTGTTTGAAAATTGAGTTAACCTAGAATGAATCCTCTTTTATTTTTAGGATATGAGGACGGTAGAGGTGTGAGGTGAAAATGGAGGAGGAAACAGAAAGAGAAGAAGGTGAAAAGGTCCTTCTTGCAGAAATTGTCCCCTTGGATCAGTATATATATCCCTTTGGCGATAATGAATTTGGATAGATGGACATAGTCTAATAGCAAACTTGAGATGCTAGTGGTAGAGAGAGGAAAGCTCTATTTCAACAGGAAGCCCCAGCTCCTGNGAGGCTCTTTAGTTCTTCTTCCCTTTCTCCCATAAGGGTGGTGTCATCTGCATATCTGAGGTTATTGATGTTTCTCCCGGCTATCTTGATTCCAGCTTGTGCTTCCTCCAACCTAGCATTTCTCATGATGTACACTGCATATAAGTTAAATAAGCAGGGTGACAACATACATCATTGACGTACTCCTTTTCCTATTTACTTCATGTCAAATAAAAGGAGAAAAAGTGGAAACAATGACAGATTTTATTTTCTTGGGCCCCAAAATCACTGTGGACAGTGACTGCAGCCATGAAATTAAAAGATGCTTCTTCCTTGGAAGACAAGCTATGACGAACCTTGACAGTGTATTAAAAAGCAAAGACATCACTTTATCAACAAAGGTCCATATAGACAAAGCTATGGTTTTTCCAGTAGTCATGTACAGATGTAATAAGAGTTGGATCATAAAGAAGTCTGAGCATTAAAGAAATGATGCTTTTGAATTGTGGTGCTGGAGAAAACTCTTGAGAGTCCCTTGGACAGCAAAGAGATCAAGCCAGTCAATTCTAAAGAAAGTCAACCCTGAATTCATTGGAAGGACTGATGCTGAAGCTGAAGCTCCAGTACTTTGGTCACCTGATGCAAAAAGCCAACTCATTGGGAAAAAACCCTGAATTTGGGAAAGAGTGGAGAATGTATTTGAAAAGAATCTGATGCTGGGAAAGACTGAGGGCAGTAGGAGAAAGGGGGTGACTAAGGATGAGATGGTTGAATGGCATCATCCACTCAATGGAGAAGAGTTTGAGCAAACTCTGAGAGATAGTGAAGGACAGGCAATCCTGGTGTACTGCAGTTCATGTGGTTTCAAAGAGTCAGGCACAACTTAGCGACAAAACAAAATAACAAAATTGCTGATTGGACTTACCAATTGATTTAATAAAGTACTAAGGGTATGGCACCCCATTCCAGTACTCTTGCCTGGAAAATCCCATGGACAGAGGAGCCTGGTGGGCCGCAGTCCACAGGGTCGCTAAGAGTTGGACATGACTGAGTGACTTCACTTTCACTTTTCACTTTCATGCATTGGAGAAGGAAATGGCAACCCTCTCCAGTGTTCTTGCCTGGAGAATCCCAGGGATGTGGGAGCCTGGTGGGCTGCCGTCTATGGGGTCGCACAGAGTCAGACACGACTGAAGTGACTTAGCAGCAATGATGTGGTGACATGCAGTTTTAAATACATTATTTTTGATTGCTAGAATAGAGAGATTTTTATAAATCAGCGTGCTAACAAGTTGGTGAGTTTTTTTCATATTAGTTTATAGACTTAGCTTTCTCTTATTTAAATTTTATAAAGCAACTACCTTCTTTTGTGAAATCTCAAACTATTTATCCTATGTATAACCAAGCAGCATTGAACAGTCTTGTATCTGTCTGGTGTACACCCAGACCTGGCCACCAGATCTGCAGAAGGAGACCTCAAGAATCAGAGATGAGGAAGGGGAAGTGGGTGTAAAGAAGGTGAGAATAAGCCAGGAGCCAGGCATAGACCTCAGGATGGAAAGAGGCTCCAGGGAGGAGGGGAGAAAAGGGGTATGAGGAGAAGAAACATCAGAAAGCTTGACCCTGTCTCCCACTTCTTTCTGTACTCCCCATCCTTGGCAGCCTAGTTTCAGAGGTGCACACGTCTGTCCACTCAGCCTTCCAGGACTTTCTTTGGAGGCCTCCATCCATGAAAGGTTACCCCCTTGTTCCAAATTCCCCACTGTAAGGAGATTCTAAAGACTTTCCACACCCTGCTTTCATCCAGCTCCTCCTCTGACAAGCCCAGCACTTCTCCTGCTAATGAGATCTACTCCTGGCCCAATGCTCCTTCCAGCAGGCTCCATAACATTTTCAAAAAACTTCATATTAAAGAAAACTTCAACTATATCCCAAAGTAGAGAAAATAATTTAGTAAATTCCCATATACATACCACCTACTGTCAATAATTATCAGTATTTTGTCCAATTTGTTTTTTTGTGTGCATGCTCAGTCACTTCAGTCATGTCCAACTCTTTGCCACTCCATGGACTGTAGACTGCCAATCTCGTCTTTCCATGGAATTTTCCTGGCAAGAATACTGAAGTGGGTTACCATGCCCTCCTCCTGGGGATCTTTCCAGCCCAGGGATCCAACCCATGTCTTTTGCATCTCCTGCATTGGTAGGCAGATTCCTTATTACTGAGCCACCAGGGAAGTCCTTTGTTTTATTATCCCATCGAATTTCTGACATTTTTAAGAGCTGAAAAAAATTATATGCAATAAAATGACAGTTATTTGGAAGTTAACTTCAAGTTAACTATCTTGCTTAACACAATATACTTTTAAATAATTTTCTTATTTTCAGTCACAAGGATTAGATCTAGATTTCTTTGAAAAATTTAGGATATATTCAGTGACTAGGGGTAAGAGCTGGAGTGCCATGCTTGATATGTGCTTCATGGTAGGGTATGGGGATTCCAAGGGGCCTTGCCAGACTACCAGGAGACTTTGGGAGAGAGGCTTAGAGGGAGGACTCTCAAGGGATTCTGCCCTTTCAAATAATTCTCAGCTAACCCACATCTTGGAGTCTGCCTACCAGGCTGTGAGAGAATACTGTTTTTAGTCTTCATCCTTCTGTCTCTGCCTGCTTAGTGGGACCCTGTGTGGCTGGAGTTCCTTCATATTTCTTTTGAAATCTTTGGGTGAAGGTCAAGAAAACAACAGAGGAAAAGGCAATTACAAGGTCAAAGGATACAGAGAAAGCCATAGAATATAGGATTTTAATAACTGAGGAACAATACTCCTCATATCTCCTACCAATTTCTATCAAATTATGACAGACACCTTTTGGAAGCTATTCAGTTGCTTTCTCAAACAACCTTAAGCCACAGAAAGCTTTTTCTTCTTCCTCCTTCACCTCCTTCGTCCTTTCTCCTCCTTCTCTTCTTTCTTCTTTCCTTCTTTCTTCTCTTCCTCTATCTTCCCCCACTTTCTTTATTCTCTTCTCTTTCTCTCCTTCCTCTTCCTCTTCTTCTTCTTGCCCTTCCTCCTCCTCCTCCTTCTTTCTCTCTCTCTCAATTTAAATCTTATAAGGAATCTCAAAGCATAATCCAAGTAGAAGTTGAGCTGCAACTTGGTGGAGTACACGAACCTTTCTCTGACCTCCAAGGTGGCTCTTGAGTGAAAGCTACTGATGTGGTTAAAGTTCTTCATTTTATAGTTGAATCTGAGGTCCGGAGAGCATCCCCAAGTCACACACATNAGGAATCTCAAAGCATAATCCAAGTAGAAGTTGAGCTGCAACTTGGTGGAGTACAGGAACCTTTCTCTGACCTCCAAGGTGGCCCTTGAGTGAAAGCTACTGATGTGGTTAAAGTTCTTCATTTTATAGTTGAATCTGAGGTCCGGAGAGCATCCCCAAGTCACACAGCTGGTATTAAAAATAGACCTGAAAGCAGGAGGTTGTTAAAAACACCATAGAAATGTGCTTTCTAGAGTACTCAAAAGCTAAAACTATTTTGTATCTTTCTTAAAGATGTATTTTATAAAACCACTTATTTTCAAAAATGTAAATCCTACCAATCACCCAAAGAATCTCTCACAGAGATACCAGATACTCCCAACAGGGAGCAGAATAACTTACTGTAGAGCCGGGGTGCTATCACTACGGCCTTTCCTTCCCAAGGATCTTTATACATTTCAAACCTGAAACGGAAGGGAAGTAGAAGAATCTATACAAAGACATCCATGGGGACTTTGGAGGGTTGCCTCTCCTAGGTGCAGAGCTGTCTGAGGTTTCAATTGATGAGTCTCTCATTGCAACATGTTACCACAGGGAGCTGAGAATGCCCTAGGAGTACATGTTTTCACATCCCTAAGGTTTGATCAGTTATGAGCTAACACTTCTGTAGCCTAGTGACAGCAAAGCAGGGAATACAACAGATGGATCAGCAAGCAGAAGTGGTCAAATCAAAGAGCACCACACACACATAGATGCATTCACACATACTCACCACACACACACATATACACATACACTCACACATACTCACTTAAACATATACCCACCATATACATACATACCCACCACACACATACCGCACACTCACACACCCACACACACTCACCACACACACACACACCACACTCACACATATCACCACACACACACTCTCACACATATGCATACCAACCACACATACACATAGCCACCACACACAGACACACACACACATTTACATATACTCACCACACACAAACACACATATGCAAATATAACTTCCCAAGTGTGTAAGCCACAAGAGTAGTTCAGCTCTGCCTCTGTGCATTGGCACTCTTGATGTATGCACCTAAAACAATACTATTAATATATTCACATCCAAAAGCTGATGAGCACTACTATCTAACTTTTGTCTTTCCACCCCTCTACACCTCTCAAACTGAGAGCTTAAAGGGAGGAAACATAAGAAGAGCAAAAGGCAAACAGAAGATATAGCCTTCATTTTTCTTTAGAGCAAGTGAAACTGTGCCAACATCCAGAGTTCCTTGTGTCATTTTGACTCAGTTGCCAACATACTTACATAAGGAAATTAAGATTATCATCCTTTACACTTATTAAATTGAAATCCCCTCTGTACTCTCATACAGTTTGGCACAGATATGAAAAACTGTAGTCAAAGAATGTGTAACTGAGTAAGGTATATAATCAAATGCTAAAAACATTATTATTAGCATAATTCCAAATATCTATCATAAGATTATAGAAGTGAAAAGCAGAAAAATTCATCCTGAATCACATGTCTGTCTCTTCAACTAGACCAACTGAAGACAAGTTCACTCTGGAGCTCACGGGTCATCTTACTAGGGGTATGCTGATGGTAACAAGGTATTAAGGTGAAAATGTACGTGGCTCTAAAGAGAGCATGGGATATGCAAAGCATCTTTTTCAATGATACAAAGCCAGTGTTAAAAATATTACCATGTGTTGAATAAAAATTTTAAAAAGAAAAAAATTTTTGGAATCTAATAATCCTCTGCCAGCCACTGGAGTATTATAATTGGCAAAACTTAAGTTGGCAAATACACATTCTTACAGATAGTAGGGGTTAGGAGAAAAACAATAAATTGGAGCTAATATCCATTTTCAAAACGTGGAAATAAACAGAAGTTCTTAAAAGNAAAATTTTAAAAAGAAAAAAATTTTTGGAATCTAATAATCCTCTGCCAGCCACTGGAGTATTATAATTGGCAAAACTTAAGTTGGCAAATACACATTCTTACAGATAGTAGGGGTTAGGAGAAAAACAATAAATTGGAGCTAATATCCATTTTCAAAAAGTGGAAATAAACAGAAGTTCTTAAAAGCAGCCATACTTCAAATTAACCAGAGTTTGAGGTATAATCAGTTCTTTGTCACTTTTGAGAACATTGTTACTGTGCTGTGACCTCAAGAGGTGGTCAGTTCAGTTGCTCAGTTGTGTCTGACTCTTTGAAATCCCATGGACTGCAGCACACCAGGCTTCCCTGTCCATCACCAACTCCCAAAGCTTGCTGAAACTTATGTCCATCGCATCAGTGATGCCAACCATCTCATCCTCTGTCTTCCTCTTCTCCTCCTGCCTTCAATCTTTCCCAGCACCAGGGTCTTCTCCAATGAGTCAGTTCTTCATATCAGGTGGCCAAAGTATTGGAGTTTCAGCTTCAGCAT
>SJYA01000129.1:0-45089 GCA_006410615.1 Neotragus moschatus
CTAGGCATTGGGCTATTGAGATGAATAAGACAATCCTATTACCCTATGGTTAATACATTTTAGTAGGGGACAAAGATAGATGATTAAGAATTACAATGTCAAAATAATGTCAAGTTTTGATGAATTCTCTGAAGACAAAGCAGGATTGAGGATAGAAAATGCATCAGTTTGAAGAGGAGGCAAGGGATCTTCTTTAGATAGGATAGTTTGGGTGGTCTTTTGGAGAAATGTCTGGGGAAAAGGCATTGTTGAAAGAGGACATTTTTTATAGAGTGTTTGAGAAATAGCAACAATGCACGAGTTGTCATACTTTGATGACTTAAGTGGAGAGTGGCAAAGCTGAGAATGGAATAGGATCCTGTAGGTCTGTTGCCATGGTAAATAGTATAGATTTTATTCTCAGGGTAATAAAGGGAAAACTTTGGAGAAATTTACACAGGGGAGGAGATAAACTGATTTGTGCTTTGCAAAGTTTAGTCTGGCTGTTGAATGGGGAGGCAGATGTGTAAGCAGGGGAGGGAAAAAGTGGGGCAGGAGAGAGGGAGAAGCTAACATAGGGATGTGAGTCAGAGCTGCAGCTTTGCCTTGAGAGTAGCCATAGAGTGAATGAGCCATCATCAGATAACAGAATACTTGGTAGGGACAAGTTTTTAATAAATAATTATATTATTATCATTAAGTCTGTACTAAGCAACCATATATTCAGTCATTAGCCAAACAGAATAAAGTAGAAATAATTTTCTCCTGAACTTTATAGGACAAAATTGGAAGGTATCAGGACAGCTGTGTAAGAGTCTTCATAAAAAGACCATAGAAATGCTATAAACTGGAAAGATAAAGAAAAAATAAAAAATACTGTAGAAATGGAGAAAAAGAACTAAGAGGAAAAATGTATGACTAATAAACATATGAAAATATAATCTAACTTGTTTAATCGGGGAAATTAAAGTTAAAACAAAGAGATAATATCATACCCACCTGTTTAGCAAAAACTAAAAACTTAACAACTAACAGGTATTGGTAAAGATATAGTCGGAAACGACTGAGCGACTTTACTTTCACTTTTCACTTTCATGCATTGGAGAAGGAAATGGCAACCCACTCCAGTGTTCTTGCCTGGAGAATCCCAGGGACAGCATGACTGAAGCGACTTAGCAGCAGCAGCAGCAAAGAATTCGAAGCATTTATACACACTGCAAGTGGAAGTCTATATTGGTAGAAACATATTGGAATAGAATATGGCATTATATATTTGAAATTGCTGTTTCCCCATGACCCAGCAATGCTGTTCCTACCTATGATATTCTACAGCAGTTGTTCTTAAAGTTGGTACTGAGCCTGCAGCATCCGCATCACCTGGGAACTTGTCATAAATGCAAAATCTTAGGGTCTGTGATGATTAATTTTATGTTTCAACTAGGCTAATCGATGCCCAGATAGTTGATAAAGTGTTATTTCTGAGGATGTGGTGGAAAAGATGAACATTTGAAGCAGTATACAAAATATGCATTGAAGGCCCGAGTAGCACAAAAAGGCAGAGGAAGGGCAAGTTCTCTCACAGTCTTAATGAACTGGGATATTCATCTTCTGTTCTTAGACATGGCGGTTTCTGGTTCTTGGGTCTTCCAACTTCAGGACTTCCCTAGAATTCTTCACCCCTTCTTCCACTTCTCAGGCCTTCTGCCTTGAAGTCAATTATATCCAGCTTTCCTGATTCTCTCTCTCTCTCTCTCTCTCTCTATATATATATATATATATACATACATACACACATTTATCCATGTTTGTATACTGTTGGTTCTTTTTCACTGGAGAACCATAATACACATCCCATTCCAGACCTACTGAGTGAGAAACACTGAGACTGAAGTATGGCAATCATGTTTTAACAAGCCCTGTAGGTGACTGATAAAAGCTAAAATATGAGAACCACTACATTAGAGAAAGACTTGCACATACGTACCAGGAGACATGTACAAATGCATGGTTTATGGCATCTCCATGTATAGTGGCAAAATATAAAAAGTAATCTATGTTTCTATTAGTAACAGAAGCTATAAATGAATACTGTATAGCAGTGAAATGAATGAATTATAGCTGAGTGCAACATGCATTAGTCTCAGTTCAGTCGCTCAGTCGTGTCTGACTCTTTGTGACCCCATGAATCGCAGCCTGCCCAGCCTCCCTGTCCATTACCATCTCCCGGAGTTCACTCAGACTCACATCCATCGAGTCCGTGATGCCATCCAGCCATCTCATCCTCAGTCGTCCCCTTCTCCTCCTGCCGCCAATCCCTCCCAGCATCAGAGTCTTTTCCAATGAGTCAACTCTCCACATGAGGCGGCCGAAGTACTGGAGTTTCAGCTTTAGCATCGTTCCTTCCAAAGAAATCCCAGGGCTGATCTCCTTCAGAATGGACTGGTTGGATCTTCTTGCAGTCCAAGGGACTCTCAAGAGTCTTCTCCAACACCACAGTTCAAAAGCATCAATGCTTCGGCACTCAGCCTTCTTCACAGTCCAACTTTCACATCCATACATGACCACAGGAAAAACCATAGCCTTGACTAGATGGACCTTAGTTGGCAAAGTAATATCTCTGCTTTTGAATATGCTATCTAGGTTGGTCTCAGAAGTACAATAATCAGTCATAAATAAGGTAGAAAACTAAAAGTGAAAACACAATTTTATGTATTACTAAAAATTAAAGAGTATCCCATTGAAGGGAATAAATATATGTGGCAAAAGTGTTAAAATGCTCTAGAAGAAATAAGGGAGTAATAAAATGAAAATTCAGAGAAGTGGTTATTTATTAAGGAGGTGAAAAGTGGGCTGGAGCAGAAATTTTCATTTCCTAAACTGGTGAAATGTGCATATTCATTGTGTATGATGTTTTAGTATTTGTTTTTATTGCTCAAAATTGGTAACAATAATAAAAAGTAAAATACTGGTAACAGAAATAAAGCAAATGACCAAAGAGAAAACATGGAGAAAAAACAGTGGACCACTTTCCCTGAGGTAGTCACGCTGTTAGGAAGCATTCAAAGAAAGATTAGGAATGAAGCAATATTTGTATTCACAGTTCTTCTTTTCTCCTCATCTTTGTTTCTCCTCCATGCCATAAGTTCAGTCATTGAAACTGATACTTATTTTAATGCAAAGCCAAACTGGTTCTTAAAATATGGAGCAGATAGAAAAATGCACAAATAGCTATGACAAATAAGCCCAGAAAAGCAGAAGGTATTAATAAATCTTAAAAATGTTAACTCCAAGTACTCTGATGCAATTAAAAATGGTAAACTCCAGCCAGCGGATTGAAAATTATATCAGCATATTCCCTAAGCTTTCATGAAGCAAGGATGAGTGTGATCCCTGCAAGAAGGGCAAGTGACAGCGGGTATTTTGTGAACACGATGCTCTGTACTTGGGTAACACTATAGAAACTTTGCCTCCTTGTCATAGACCCTGAATCACTGTTTATACAGGAAATAGGATTAAAATGCATGCTGGTCATCCACACTGCACACATAAATGCTCTTCAATTCAAAATGACTAATTACTGCAGTAAAATATTCTTCTGTATATAAGTAGCGGAAATTTCTTTTCTATAATTCCATTTAGGCACTTAAGGATGTCAAGTTTCAATTATAAAAGGACGAGTTAACCCATTTCTATCTCAGTTGGAAATATGCTATCATTTGAGTAGGATTTTATTTTGTCAGCTAAGCAAATGAAGACAGGTGTGTGTGTGCACTACATGGAGACAAATAGATTATGTGAAATATTTCAAAGACTACTTTTGAGACATGAGTTATTGTACCAACTGCCTAAGGTACTGTTTTGCCATGGAATAAGACAGTTATCTTCTCTACAGCATGCCAGTTAGGGACAATAGAAACTTTACATGGCTTTGAATTGTGTGTTGAGAAATGTTTTTTCTTTTTTTAATGATAGTTGGGTATAACTCAAATGAATAAAAAAAATGTTATAAATAAGCATATAAATAATGGTGTTTCCAATATCAACATTGCTAGAATAGAATACTTGGATTTCCTGATATAATTTCTGTTGGCTTTTGCAGTTGGAAACCTAGACCGTGAATATTTTCCTTTAAACTGTATACATTCTTTACTGAGTTTTTTGAAGAGCTGAAAAGCAAAAGGAATTTAAGGATCTGGATTCTTTGTTATGTCTAACAGGGCAGTCAGTGAACTTTGAGTAAATTCTAGAAAGGGCACTGAACCTGTGTCTTGTGGAAGAAGTTTGTTAAATGATTAGGCTTTTATCAATGCTTTACCTACATATGAGGTAGTTTCTCAAGCCATGTGAGGAATAACACTAATATTTAACTGCATTTCATTACCAAATTAGAAAATATTAAATATAAACTTTAAAACATTTCAAAGTAATTTTCTAATGAAGTTATCACTTGTTGCTAAGTCGCTTCGGTCATGTCCAACTCTGTGCGACCCCATAGATGGCAGCCCACCAGGCTCCTCATTCCCTGGAATTCTCCAGGCAAGATCACTGGAGTGGGTTGCCATTTCCTTCTCCAATGCATGAAAGTGGAAAGTGAAAGTGAAGTCACTCAGTCATGTCTGACTCTTTGCAACCCCATGGACTGCAGCCTACAAGGCTCCTCCATCCATGAGATTTTCCAGGCAAGAGTACTAGAGTGGAGTGCCATCGCCTTCTCCATATCACCTGTTAGTGAAATGCAAAAACAAAATATTGACACCTAACTATATTTCAATACCAAATTAGCAATGATTAAAATTTTGGGAGCAGAGTAGAAATCAAATGGAAAAAACTAAAATATAAGAAAAGCTTTAAGTCATAAAGAGGACAGTAGAAACAAATTCAGAATTTAAACATAGAGAAATGCTTAAGTGGTAAAGAATCTGCACAGTGTTAAAGAAACTGCCTGCTAAAGCAGGGGGCTCAGGAGACACGAGTTCAATCCCTGGGTCAACAAGGTCCTTTAGAGAAGGGAATGGCTACCCACTTCAGAATTCTTGCCTGGAAAATACCATGGCCAGAGGAGCCTGGTGGGCTACAGTCCAGGGGGTTGCAAAGAGTTGGACTTAATGCTTACATAGCTAATAGTGATGAAATATAAAGCTATATAAATGAAGTTTATGAAATATTGTATACTAATATGAAAAATCTAAGTGAAAAAGATGGTATAAACAATGCAGTCATAACTATTGCAGTAAAACCTCATGTCCCCCAACACATTATAATGAAGAGGAAGGAATAGCATTTAAAATTAACATAATAGCAGCTGTTTCTAGAGGATGGAAGTATGTATGTTTGGTTTGTCAGCTTTTCTGTATTACCTAGGTTGCTTATAGTGGGAATTTATTTCTTTTATAATAGAACAACTGATTAAACTTTTTAGAAAGAAAAAAAAAATCCAAATCAGTAATGTGTTACAAGAGCATAGAAAATTTCCATTTTTTTTTCATTTTGGATGTTGTATTGGGTATAATGTGAGTATATTCAAAAGATAATGTTTATTTTTTATATTTAGTTGGTGCCTTTTCCAAGTTGGGAACTGTTTTTTCTCTGACACCGGTTAGTATGCATTTGCCGGAGCAGAAGTGGTTAGTGGTGGTCTGTGTATAAACCATTCAGGTGCTTCAGAGTACACTGAATAAAAACTCAAGAGCCCCATGATGGGAGAATTTTTCAATTTACAAATGACTAGTATTTTAAGCTGTGGTTATGTTTCACAAAATGGACTTTTGCTTTCATTTTCACAAAATGTTCTGTGATATATTTCAGATATTAGATTTCCCTCGCAACTATGAATGGCAACTCAAGTTTGAAGTTAAGAAATTGTTCTCTTTTGTGTTCCAGATGGTGCTAAACATGAGTGAACATGGTGACCTACTTATATAATTTGTTCTTGATAGTTATGTTTATTTGTTCATGTTCTAATATTCCTGTGTACACAGGCAAGTGCCACTAGATAAATTGTCTTTATACTTTTTGATGGAAAACAGGAAGAACTAGAAATAGGTATTAATGGATAAAGGAGGAAGAAGAAAGTATCTTGGTTTGTACATTGCAGGAAAAGATAAAATCAAAGGATCATATTCAAATTATGTATTCAGTTCAGTTCAGTTCAGTTCAGTCGCTCAGTCGTGTCCGACTCTTTGTGACCCCATGAATTGCAGCATGCCAGGCCTCCCTGTCCATCACCAACTCCCAGAGTTCACTCAGACTCACACCCATCGAGTCCGTGATGCCATCCAGCCATCTCATCCTCGGTCGTCCCGTTCTCCTCCCACCCCCAATCCTCCCAGCATCAGAGTCTTATCCAATGAGTCAACTCTTCACATGAGGTGGCCAAAGTACTGGAGTTTCAGCTTCAGCATCATTACTTCCAAAAAAATCCCAGGGCTGATCTCCTTCCGAATGGACTGGTTGGATCTCCTTGCAGTCCAAGGGACTCTCAAGAGTCTTCTCCAACACCACAGTTCAAAAGCATCAATTATTTGGCGCTCAGCCTTCTTCACAGTCCAACTCTCACATCCATACATGACCACTGGAAAAACCATAGCCTTGACTAGACGGACCTTAGTTGGCAAAGTAATATCTCTGTTTTTGAATATGCTATCTAGGTTGGTCATTTTTGAAGATATTTCTTCTTACTTAGGGGAAGAAAGGGCAGATAAATTTTAGGTTAAGAAACAGCTGAAATGTCAAGCATTTAAGAAGGACCAACAAGAAGCAGTTAAAACAAATTAGATTTGACTCTGGAATGGACTAAGAAGTATAGATTGTTTTCAATAAACAAATAATTTCCTGAGTTAACTATGTGTGTGTTGCATTATTTGTCATTGTGATGCCATATACATAGTTATAAGGTCAACTTCAAAATCTTGAGAATCTACCACATAACCAGTGATGGAAGGAGGCAGGGTAAGACAGATATTCTTTGTAGAATTATGGGGAAGTAAAACTGTGCCTTCCCTGATAGCTCAGTGTGGCTTCCCTCATAGCTCAGTTGGTAAAGAATCTGCCCGCAATGCAGGAAACTCCGGTTTAATTCCTGGGTTGCGGGGATTCACTGGAGAAGGGATAGACTACCCACTCCAGTATTCTTGGGCTTCCCTTGTGGCTCAGTTTGTAGAGAACCCGCCTGCAATGAGGAAAGCCTGGGTTTGATCCCTGGGTTGGGAAGATCCCCTGGAGAAGGGAAAGGCTACTCACTCCAGTATCCTGGCCTGAAGAATTCGATGGACTGTATAGTCCATGGGGTCACAAAGAGTCGGGCATGACTGAGCAACTTTCACTTTCACTTTCTTTCTTTCAAATTTGGGATTATAAATTGGAGGGCAACTAAGAGTTGAAGGGGATCTTTTTCCAGAGTTGTCCTAGAAATAGCACATTTGACATGAGTAAAGCACTCCATTGACTACCTGAAACTTTTCAGTTTATAATGGCAACTTTTGCTTGAAAGTGTAATAGAAATTATTTTAGTTGGATACATCTTTATCAAAAATTAGATATATAGTTGAATCTTGAACAGCATGCATTTTAATTGAATGGGTCTGCTTACATATGATTTTTTTTCAGTAAATAGGTACTATAGTACTACGTGATCTGAGATTAGTTAAATCCACAGATATGGAACCACAGATAAGGAGGGCTGACTGTAAAGTTATATGCAGATTTTCAACTGATAGGGGATTGATTGCCCTAATCCCCTCATTGTTCAAGGGTCAACTATAGTTGAATGTTATCATTGCTTTGTATTTTTAGTGTAAATTCATTAAATCAGATAATATCCAGTTTTTAAAAAATTTTAAAATTGAAATTTAATAAGCATACACTAAAGTGCAGGTATCTTAAATGTACAGCTTGAAGGTCTTTCTCAGTGTGAATAGGTGCATTTTACAGCTGCGTATTTCCCTCTAACTACTGCTTTAGCTGCTTTCCTACCTTTTTAATTAGCTGTATTTTCATTGCTTATTTTGAATTTCTCAGTGCAATTTATTTCTTAATTCAAAATTAAATGTGTCCTGCTTATTTTCCAAACATTTTAGTAACATTTTAGTTCTCTTTTTTGTTAATTTGTTAATTTAATTCTACTATAGTCACAGAATATGCTGTATATAATTTCACTCCATTGAAATTTGTTGAAAATTTCAGCAAAGTTTGCTTTGTGACTCAGAATTATTTACTTTAGTGATTATTCTGTGTGCATTGAAAATAATGTGTATTTTCCTATTTCAATAAGCATGTTTTTAAAACATATATTCCTACTGAGTGTGGTTGCCTCTTTATGACAATTTTGTATTTTTTAAATTGAAGTATAGTTTATTTATAATATTAAATTAGTTTCAGGTATAGCACATAATGATTCGATATTTTATAGATTATATCCCTTTTAAAGTTATTACAAAACAATAACTATATTTTCTTGTGCCATACAATATATACTATTGCTATGACCATAATTTTGTAATATCATTGATTTATAAACTTTCTTCAGTCAGTAGCACAGAGATTTTAAACACTTATGTTTGAAAAAAGCAAAATGCACCTGAACAAAAGTAAACAGATCAATATCTAATTACATACACATCTGCATCTTTAATACAGACATCCTGGAGTGTGGAGTCAAGTGGGCCTTAGGAAGCATCACTAGGAACAAAGCTAGTGGAGGTGATGGAATTCCAGCTGAGCTATTTCAAATCCTGAAAGATGGTGCTGTGAAAGTGCTGCACTCAATATGCCAGCAAATTTGGAAAGCTCAGCAGTGGCCACAGGACTGGAAAATGTCAGTTTTCATTCCAATGCCAAAGAGGGCAATGACAAAGACTGTTCAGACTATTGCACAATTGTACTCATCTCACACGCTAGCACGTAATGCTCAAAATTCTCCAAGCCAGGTTTCAAAAACCGAGAACTTCCAGATGTTCAAGCTAGGATGGTGGCTAAATGTGTGGAAGAGGGATGTTATAACTCTTGCATTGAGGTTTAGACAGACTCCACATAGTGTCCTTCTGTACTATACAGTATGGGACATGCCAGGTCATATGATCCAAGCAGCAAGGCAACCTAAACCTGCTACAAAACACTTTCTTGGCTCTCAACCTCACTCAAAACTAACAATATTCTTAGTCACTCAGTCAATAGTTGGAGCAATATAACAAAATATTCCTAACAATATAACCAAAGTGGTATGTGTTATCTTTAAAATCTAAAGGGACCTACCAAATATTATATTTATTTATTATTAGTGCTGGAGTGAATTGCCATTTCCTTCTCCATTATTAGTGATAGGAGATGCAAAGTGTAAGTTACCCTTTGTCTTTCAGGATCTATCTCAGCATGACCTAGATCACTTGATTCCTAAAATTTTATTCAAAAGAGCAGGCCATCGAATCTTTAGTGGATATTCTTCCATATTCTGGCACACATTCAGATAACTTACAACTTCCTGGTCAGCAGATCTGGTTAATTTGATGTCAGAAATATACTGGACCGGTATGATAGTCTATGAAATGTTCAGATGATCAAGATTATTTCAGACTATATTGCGATCAGAAAAACTAACATAGTTCAGTGACTAGGTTGAAAATACGTACTGCTGTCCATTGGATATGAGTGTGAACTGCTTCTAAAACAGGATTATTTCCTGGGGACCAAAAGCATGTGTGTAGAGGATGGATAGATACAAGCCCAGTGACAAGAGTATGTGATTTGTCCAGTGAAGAACTGAACTCAGCAGTTACAAGTGGGGCTACCGCTAGGTTAAGTTTGCAATAGTCCACTACCATCTGCCTTAAAATAATTGAATCAGATTTTTTCATGGACTCTACAGGCTTATTAAATGGAAATATGATTACAACCACTATCACTGCAGCCTTGAAGTCACTGAGGTTGGTACTTATCTCTGTCATTCTACTCAGCGTGAATTTATGACTGTTTTTGATACAGTTCTTTGGTTTGGGGTGAGACACAATTGACCTTTCCTATAATTATGGTTCTTACTCCACAGGTGACAAAAACAATGCAAGAGAGTTTTTTTTGTTTTTCTAACTGCTAAGTATATCTGTCTCAATTAGGTACTCAGGTAATGAGGACATGGACATAGCATAATGTCATAGACCCATATTGGGTGCATTATGAAACAGAATTGGGTCTTTATTACTAGTCCTTTCTACTTCCTCGTTCTAACAAGGTTGCCATGATAGCATTTTGGATCCACTGGTGTCAGTTCAGAACTTGTATTCAACAGCTGTTTAAAAATCTAGATATCCCCCTTTCCTCAATGTTCAGTTGCTTTGGTACATGTCCATAAATATCTTTCCAGAATTGAGGAGCCTTGCTGTGTCTTACATAGAGAACTGATCATTTCTGACCCTGGGTCAGAGAATTGGCTCAGGTCTGGAAACTGAGCAATTGATCATGATATTCCTGTTGTAGCATTTTGCTCATCTATATTAGGTGTCTGTTGTTGTGTAACAAATTACCCAATAAACTGGTGGCTTAAAACAATGAACATTTATTATCTCATAGTTACTGTGGGTCAGGAATCTGGGAGCAACTTCTGTGGATAGTTCCAATTCATTATGTCTCATGATGTTTCACATAAGATATTGGCCAGAGATTCAGAAATCCAGGGGCTCAACTGGGACCAATTGAGCCACTTCTAATTTCACTCACATGATTGGTGGCAGCCCTCAGCTCCTCACCAGCTATTCACAGCATCATTTTCTCAGGTATAGGTTTTGCATGATTTTGAGGGGAGGGAGAACTGTTTTTCTCTAGCAAGAGGAATTTCCCTGGCTGCTAAAACACTTTTGTTTGTTTGTTTGTTCTTTTACTGAGTTAGAGTCCACCTCAAAAATCATTCAGGAACAACCCAATCTCAGGTCACAGGATCGCAGTCCTACTTACTTGCTTTCGGACTTTACATAGGCAGATGGCATACTGGAATTCACCTTAGTTTGTAACTTTGTTACTGTTACCATCACTAATCTTAAGAACAATCTGGTTACAGCTATAGGAGATGTGATACCCTGAATTAACTGACTGATCTAAATTTGTCAATTTCTTTCTTCAAGATTCTGATGGCATTTAACAACAACTAATCATCTCCATTGTCCCTTATCACTTTGCCCTATCTGACTTAAAATGCTAAAGATATTGCACAAACCAATGTACCTCCTTTCTCCTGTACCCGATCTTAATTCACTACACATGAGAGGTTTAGTAATTGTGTTTTAATATGCCAGGGTCTAACACTATCGTTTTTTACCAACAATATGTTCCTTTATGCCATGTGGCTGGTAAGTATTTAATGCCAAATTCCCATTCTAAGAATCGGCTTCTTTGAGCCCCTTCTGGAACAGAATAGTTTGAATTTTTCTATAATGAGATTTTGTAACAAGGCGGTGTGAATAGTCTATTTTGATGTTGACCCCAGAAAACCACACATAGGGACAAGGGAAATAAAAGTGGGGAAGAAGGGCAATAAGTAGTATTTATTACCAACTCAGTTACCACCATGGGAGCCACTACAGCTTAATCACAATGGAGAACTCTGATATCTAATGGGCAACAAAGGATTCTTGAGTTACTACACCCAGTGGGCAAGAAAACTGTGGGTATTCATACAATAAGTCCCATCAATCATACATTAAGGGGTGTTTCTAGGAACACCCTTGGAATTAAATCCAAAAACATCTGGCCTGATTGGCATGTGAGCATAGGAGTCCCCAGGTCAGTGAAAGCCATCAGGCAGTTGGAAATTAGGTTGTAATGTACTATAATAAGGTATGCTGCAAAAATGAGCAAGATTCTAAAATGTGTGCTACTGGTTTGTACTTAATAATAATAATAATAATAAACCACTTTGGATATACTAGAGGTGTATATTTCAAATAGCCTAAAAATATGTTTAAAGATGCAGTTGTTCAGTCACTCAGTCATGTCCGACTCTTTGTGACCCCATGACTGCAGCACACCAGGCTTCCCTGTCTATCACTATCTCCCAAAGTTTGCTCAGACTCATGTCCATTGAGTTGGTGATGCCATCCAATCATCCCATCCTCTATTGTCCCCTTCTCCTCCTGCCTTCAATCTTTCCCAGCATCAGGGGCTTTTCTAGTGAGTCAGCTCTTTGCATCAGGTGGCCAGAGTATTGGACCTTCACTTCATCTTCAGTCCTTCCAGTGAATATTCAGGACTGATTTCTTTTAGCATTGACTGGGTTGATCTCCTTGCAGTCCAAGGGGCGCTCAAGAATCTTCTCCAATACCACAGTTCAAAAGCATCAGTTTTCATTGCTTGGCCTTTGTTGTGGCTCAACTCTCACATCCATACAGGACTACAGGAAAAACCACAGCTTTGACTACACGGATCTTTGTAGGCAAGTAACGCCTCTGCTTTTTAACATGCTGTCTAGGTTGGTCATAGCCTTTCTTCCAAGAAGCAAGCGTCTTTTAATTTCATGGCTGCATTCACCATCTGCACTGATTTTGGAGCCCCTCAAAATAAAGTCTCTCACTATTTCCATTGTTTCCCCATCTATTTCCCACGAAATGATAGAACCAGATGCCATGGTTTTAGTTTACTGAGTGCTGAGTTTTAAGCCAGCTTTTTCACTGTCCTCTTTCATTTTCATCAAGAGGCTCTTTAGTTCCTCTTCGCTTTCTTCCATAAGAGTGGTGTCATCTGCATATCTGAGGTTATTGATATTTCTCCCGGCAATCTTGATTCTAGCTTGTGCATCATCCAGTTTGTGGCATTTCTCATGATGTACTCTGCATATAACTTAAATAAGCAAGGTGACAATATACTTCCTTGACATATTTCTTTCCCAATTTGGAACTAGCATGTTGTAACATGTCCGGTTATAACTGTTGATTCTTGACCTACACACAGATTTCTCAGAAGGCAGGTCACGTGGTCTGGTATTCCCATTTCTTGAAGAATTTATCAATTTCTTATGATCCACAAAGTCAGAGGCTTTAGTGTAGTCAGTGAAGCACATGTTTTTCTGGAATTCTCCTGCTTTTTCTATGATCCAACGGATATTGGCCATTTGGTCTCTACTTCCTCTGCCTTTTCTAAATGCAGCTTAAAAATCTGGAAGTTCTTGGTTCACATACAGTTGAAGCCTGGCTTGCAGAATTTTGAGCATTACTTTGCTAGAGTGTGAGATGAATACAATTGTGTGGTAGTTTGAACATTCTTTGGCATTGCCTTTCTTTGGAATTGGAATGAATACTGACCTTTTCCAATCCTGTGGCCACTGCTGAGCTTTCCATAACTGCTGGAATATTGAGTGCAGCACTTTCACAGCATCATCTTTCAGGATTTGAAATAGCTCAACTGGAATTTCATCACCTCCACTAGCTTTGTTCCTAGTGACGTTCCTAAGGACCACTTGACTTCACATTCCAGGATGTCTGGCTCTAGGTGAGTGATCACACTATCATGGTTATCTGGGTCATTAATGTCTTTTTTGTATAGTTCTTCTTCTGTTTTCTTGCCACCTCTTCTTAATATCTTTTGCTTCTCTTAAGTCCATACCATTTCTGTCCTTTATTGTGCCCATTTTTGCATGAAATATTTTTTTGGTATCTCTAATTTTCTTGAAGAGACTTCAAGTCTTTCCCATTCTATTGTTTTCCTCTATTTCTTTGCATTGATCACTTAGGAAGGCTTTCTTAGCTCTCCTTGCTATTCTCTGGAACTCTGCATTCAGATGGGTATATCTTTCCTTTTCTCCTTTGTGTTTCACTTCTCTTCTTTTCTCAGCTATTTGTAACGCCTCCTGAGACAACCATTTTGCCTTTTTGCATTTCTTCTTCTTGGGGATGGACTAATGTCTATGGGGTCACAGAAAGTCAAACATGCTTGAGTGGGCGTGTATGCGCACGCGCGCGCGCACACACACACACACACACACACACACACACAGATATATTGTACAACACAGGGGATGTAACCAATATTGTAAAACTACTTTAAATGGAGTATAATCCATAAAAATTTTGAATCGTGATGTTATACTCCTTACGAATGTGATACTGTACATAAAGTATGCCCTAATTTTAAAAAAGCTTTAAAATCACTTTATTTGAAAAAATATGTCTTGTATTGTCTCTTGGTTTTGAGCTTTACTTGATCGATATGAACACAATGATCAAGTAGAGCAGGCGGTCTAAAGATCCTCGGGGATCAGTTTCCCATGTTGGTTTGTTGTTCTTTTATTCACCATACTACCATCAAACCTGAGATAGTACCAGATTCTGCAGGTTGAATGCTCAGTCCTACAAGACTCTCCTTCCCCCATGACACACATACATGACAGAGGTCCAGGTTATTTCTTGAACTTCTGACTTACTGGCTATTAACCAAAGGTTCCTGTGATCACTCCTCAGGTTTGGTTAATTTTCCCGGGCAGCTCATAGAACTCAGAGAAACATTTTGTGTACTAGATTACTGGTTTATTATCTAAGGATATAACTCAGGAACAGCCAGATGGAAAAGATACATAGGGCAAGGTTTGAAGAAAGGATATGGAGCTTCCAAGTCCTTTCCACTCTCTCTAATCTCCAACATTTATCAGAAGCTCTCTGAATCTTGTTTTGGGGGCTTTTATGAAAGTGAAAGAGGAGAGTGCAAAAGTTGGCTTAAAGCTCAACATTCAGAAAACTAAAATCATGGCATCTGGTCTCATCACTTCATGGCAAATAGATGGGGAAACAGTGGAAAAGATGTCAGACTTTATTTTTTTGGGCTCCAAAATCACTGCAAATGGTGACTGCAGCCATGAAATTAAAAGACACTTACTCCTTGGAAGGAAAGTTATGACCAATCTAGATAGCATATTGAAAAGCAGAGACATACTTTGCCAGCAAAGGTCCATCTAGTCAAGGCTATGGTTTTTCCAGTGGTCATGTATGGATGTGAAAGTTGGACTATGAAGAAAGCTGAGTGCCAAAGAATTGATGCTTTTGAACTGTGGTGTTGGAGAAGACTCTTGAGAGTCCCTTGGACTGCAAGGAGATCCAACCAGTCCATTCTAAAGGAGATCAGTCCTGGGATGTCTTTGGAGGGAATAATGCTGAAGCTGAAGCTCCAGTACTTTGGCCACCTCATGGGGAGACTTGACTCATTGGAAAAGACTCTGATGCTGGGAGGGATTGGGGGTGGGAGGAGAACGGGACGACCGAGGATGAGATGGCTGGATGGCATCACGGACTCAATAGACGTGAGTTTGAGAACTCTGGGAGCTGGTAGTGGACAGGTAGGCCTGGCGTGCTGTGATTCATGGGGTTGCAAAGAGTCAGACACAACTGAGCAACTGAACTGAACTGAACTGAACTGAACTGATGGAGGCTTCATTATACAGACATGATTGTTTAAATCGTTGGCCATTGACAATTAACTGAACCCAGTGGTCAGAGTGGCAGAACTTGAAGTTCCAACTGTCTTTTAATCAGTGATTGGCTTTCCTGGCCAGCAGCTTCCTAAATGGAATTTCAAAGTTGACTCATTAACACAACAAAAGACACTTTATAGCTCTCAACACTTAGGGAATCCCAAGGGTTTTAGGAGCTCTATGCCAAATGAAGACCAAATATATATTTCTTATCATAAATCACAATATCACACACTCTCATTCCTTCTCTTGCAAGTTTTGCAATTTCCAAAAGTTACAGTGGCATGGGGTAATCACACGAAGCAATGGATAGATCAGCAGTCTAACCTGTGTAGTACAGGAAACTCTACTCAGTACTCTGTAATAGGCTGTAAGGAAAAAGAATCTAAAAAAGCGTGGATATATATACATATAATTGATTCACTTTGCTGTACAGCTGAAACTAGACAACACTGTAAATCAGTTATTCAATTCAATTCAGTTCAATCTCTTAGTCATGTCCGACTCTTTGTGACCCCATGGACTGCAGCATGCCAGTCTTCCCTGTCCATCACCAACTCCTGGAGCTTGCTCAAGCTCATGTTCATTGAGTTGGTGATGCCATCCAACCATCTCATCCTCTGGCATCCCTTTCTCCTCCTGCCTTCAATCTTTCCCAGCATCAGGGTCTTTTCCAATGAGTCAGTTCTTTGTATCAGGTGGCCAAAGTATTGGAACTTCAACTTATGCTCCAATTGAAAAAAAAAAAAAGTCAGCATTCCATCCCTTTGGACTACTGGGCCAGATGGCTACTTGCGTCTATTTCAAGTAATCTTAGACTCTTAGGCTTTTTATAACTAACACTCACTGAGTTTTCAATATGTTCTGGGCATGGTTCCAAGTGCTTTACATATATTAGTACACTTAATCTTCAGCAACCCTATGAAGTAACGTGAGGTATCTATGGGATAAAATGAAGATACCGAGGCCCAGAGATGTGAGTGCATCTCCAGAGCCCCAGAGTTTGGAAGTGGCAGAACTTTTTTAGTTTTTTTTTTCCCTCCTAGTTTCTCTTTTTTCCCTCAGTGTCAAGCCTACTGCTATATTTTCTTGATGTTGAACCCATGTTCATACCTCTCATACCCCTTTTTTCACTCTTTTATATTTGCCTCTTCTAATGTACTGAGTCTGATGGACTGGGTGACTAAGCTTATTTCTGTATAAAATAAGGGTAAATATGTGGTTAGCAAGTGATGACTTTGCAACACCTATTTAGATTCTTCAAACTCTTTCTCTGATATATTCTTATAGTTGAGGCTGTTGGCTAAGTGACTTATGGAAGAGAGGCAATGGATATTTTTGCAGAGTAAAATTTCATTTGAATCACAACTCCTGCTGAATGAAGTTGCCTCTTCTTGTTTCTGTTTTCATGCTTCTCCCTATGTTGAAGCTGGTTCAGTTCTTTCAAAACTGCAAGCGTTATATTATCAGTTGGAATCAGATGCTTATGGCATATGTAAATAAATCTATATATAAATTTATTTATAATGTATTATTGCACTGCACTCCAAATATTAGCATAATTGGAATGTGTACACACATGCATATACATACATACATATATATATATAATGAAAAAGCAGAAATTGATAGCATAAACCCATTTACAGTTAACAGTGTCAGTTATGAAAAACAATGAATGTTTTAGAAGTATCTATTTGAAACAGTTAACCAGAATTTAAACAATGTATTATTTTTTAAGTGTAAAGCACTGATTTGAATGTGGCTTTGGTAAAAAAAAAAAAAGAAAGAAAAGAAATTACGATAAACGATTGCATTTCTAGAACCAGATCATTGTTTATTGAAGAAAGAATGACTTCTAGATGTTATTTGTCAGTTGAATTCCATGTAATTAGGGGAATATACTTTCCCTTCTTGTAGTCATGGCTTTTCTACTTCTTTCTTTGCTAGTCAAAATGCTGACATATTCACATAATATATTTGCTCTTTGATGTGTAGTGCCATGAAAATTTGTCAGCTAACTGAATGTGTTTACTTTAGTTACGTATAATAGAATTAAGATGATACACTGCAAAAGACACTATTTAGAAGGGAATATATTAAATATTTCATGTATTTAGCTGGATAACTACATCATTAACTTCATATTTATGCACATTCTTCTGTATTCCTCCTGAAGAGACTCAGTAGCTTGAGACTTGGCTCAACAGCTACTAACAAGCAAGTTTCCTGCAAGGATAAAAGCTACAAATAAAGCATCTTGTTTTCCATTAAGTTACATTCAAATATCCATGTACCGTACCCTGTAATTAAGTCAAATATCAATTTTAATCACTGCATCCTTAGTACATAATTTCTGTAATGCAATTGCATCAGTATGATATTGAGCAGCTAAAATGCCCTAGTTAAATGGAAATTTAACTGCTGGAAATTGAGACATAGAGAAAATCACCATACCTGCACTTAGGCAGTTAAGCTGAGAGATTTATGCTTGGGAAAGTGACGGTAGACAGACTGGTTTAATTTGCATATTTAACAAATATTTTGTAAGGCCAATTTACAATGTCCCTATTAGTCTATGCCTGTGGTTTTGAAATAATGCTTCTGACTGTAACATGATTTAGAGAGTTGAAGGCATTCCTTAAAAATAAGATACCCACTTATTGGCTAAAATATGTAGCCTAAAATTAAGTTTGAATGATGTTATCCCAGAAGATAGCAGAGGTTAATTTTGGGGAAAAAAGTATCTCCCATTTGTTAGCCTTCCAAGAAAAATGTTTGACTGTGCATGTCTTATTTAGACTACAGCTTGCAGCTCTTCAATTAGAAGCAATTTCAAGTGTCAGATTTAAAGTCTATACAACATCTCATATAACCATGGCAATTGTCTTGCACATCATTTGGCAATAGCTTAACTCTGTTTAAGTCTAGAGGAAAATATTTTGAGTAGAAATAGGAACTGCTAGATAACTGCTAGTGTCACCATATTTTCTTTATGTTGACACATCCACATATTAGAAAAAATGTCTAGCCATATCTTACATATTGCTCGACTTTAAAATCTCTTGCTCCTTTCTTCAACAGGCTTGTGCAACATTCACACTGGCATGGTTCCAAGAAATGGAAATCATCTATGAGATGTCATGTAGTTGATGGTTCCAGAGTCTTGATGGAAAATTTACAATTTAGAAAAAAAAGACAAAGTTTTGAAAACCTATGAATAATTCATCTGACAATTTAGCACAAAATGTTCAGCTGAAATACCCCAGCATTTTATTCACAAGTGCTAAAGCTACTCCTTTTTCCTATGAGAGCAGGGAAATAGTTTGCTGGGCATATCTTTCTTGTTGATGGTAGGATTCCTTTCAGAATACAACTTTGAAACTCTTGTTTAAATTAGGTTCATGCTCATAGTTTTTAAATTATTGATTACTTGGAGGCCAAGCCATCCCAATCTGTGTCATAGATGCATAATTTATCTTGATATTTAAAAGCATCTGTATCTGAAGGCTTCTGGAACTTTAATCTGACACCTAATGACAACACATTTTAAGCTATTTTATATTTTCAAAGTCTTGGCAAAAAGATAAGGCTTTCTGGTGCAGTGGTGGCCTCATGTGAGAGCTCAGTATCTTTGAATGTTCCCTTTATTTCTTTAAATTTTTATACTTTTCCTTTCCTTTTTGATTCGTTTCCCCCGCTTCCCCCCGCTTTCCAAAGTCCTTCACAACACTATTCTTCCTTTGGTTGTCTTTGTATTTTTTTAAGACTCTGTTTCACAGGCATCTCCATGGTGCCTCACATATTTTCTTTGTATCTCTCTTCTTTATGTTCTTCTTTTATGCATTCTGCCTTCTTGGATTTCTGCTGCTTGAAGAAACCCTTTCAGCCATTTATTTCCTATTCATTGTCTTACTTTTCTTTGTAGTAAGAGGCTGGTTAATTTATTATTGGTCTGAATTTTGCCTCAGATGCTTCTACTATTTGCTGTTCCACAGTGAAGAAAAGGGGGTAGAAAATGGTAAACTTCCTTTAACTGCTCTCGTTGGAATGATAAAGTTTGATTTCAAAGCCAGGGGTGATTCATGAGACCTCTTCCCCAGAGGTCAAGTTAGCCAACAGCATAATGAAGCCTCCACCTTCCCACTTCCTGGCTCTGAACCCTGACAATGGCAACTCCACACTTAGTTGCAAACTGACAGAAAATTCCAACTCAGCAGAGGGTCAAAAAAGAAAAAGGGACCAAGAATTGCTGGTGAGATGGAAGGAGATATGTAAGCTTTTTCAAGGCATGAGGGACAGACACACATTTGTTGAAAACAAACACACCCCGTGTTTCTATTTTAAATGCCTTTTTACTTTTTGTCTCAACTGGCTTCAACTTTTCTTCTAAGGTAAGTCTTAAGTAATATTTTCTTAGAATGTAATCATTCTTAGCTTCTTGGCCCTGGATTATGTACATTTATAAGGAGTTATTATTATAAATGTATAATACAAATTGGAAGCTGTGGTTAATTTCCACCCCCACCCCCTCAACCCCCCTCCCCCCAGTTTTATTGGAATGCAACTGCTGACTAGAAGTTGTTGTTCAGTTGTTGTTGTGTCCAAGTCTTTGTGACCCTCTGGACTGCAGCTTGCCAGGGGTCTCTGTCCATCGCATTTCCCAGGCAAGAATACTAGAGTGGATTACCATTTCCTTCTCCAAAGGATCTTCCCAACCCAGGGAATGAACCCAGATCTCCTGCTTGGCAGGTGGGTTCCTCACCACTGAACTACCAAGGAAGCCCAAAGCCTTCCTGAGCAACCTCCTAACCAGGCAAATTGGTCACTCACTTATTTGGTTCTTTGTATTCTGCACAGTTTTAACCACAGTTCCTTAAACACCTGAGGTTGGAGTTGATACAAAATAGCAAAATAAGCATTTGTTACCTGCTAAAGGACAAGCATGGGCTGTCTGGATGGATAGCTGATCACTGGCAGTTTCCTCAGCAGGCTGCTGCTGCTGCTGCTAAGTCGCTTCAGTCGTGCGACCCCATAGCCGGCAGCCCACCAGGCTCCCCCATCCCTGGAATTCTCCAGGCAAGAACACTGGAGTGGGTTGCCATTGCCTTCTCCAATGCATGAAAGTGAAAAGTGAAAGTGAAGTCGCTCAGTCATGTCTGACTCTTAGCGACCCCATGGACTGCAGCTGACCAGCCTCCTCCATCCATGGGATTTTCCAGGCAAGAGTACTGGCGTGGGGTGCCATTGCCTTCTAGCATGCTGGATTAAGTCAAGTCCTATTCTTGTGCTTTTGTTTCTGTATTCTTTTTGATTGACCAGAGCTTTGAAGAGCTGAATAAAGTTAGAAGAGGAGGAAGGAAGGAGAAATAGCCAATATTTTTCAAGGATCAGCTGAGCCAGGCACTGGACTAAGCACTTGACATTCATTAATTCATTTATCCTTACAATTACCCTTTGAGGCAGGTACTATTATTGATATTAGTCCCATATAGGAAACTAAGGCTCTCAGATTAATAAACTTTCAACTGGAGTGGAGAATGATTCAGTCCTTGTCATTGGACTGTAGATCTCAAGTTTCTAACTGTACCATCATGTCTTATCTAATTAAAAAATGCAGATTTTTCAAATTCTTCAAGGCTATTCCTTCACAGAGCATAACATCCCTTGATATTAGAGACATTTCATCTTTTTTCCCTTTCTGTATAGCGTCTGATGAAGTCATCACATTGTATTTTATGTGACTATTTAGAAACCTTTCTTCTGTTCTTTGAAGACATGGATGATATCATTTATCCCCAGTGCCTGGACATTTCTTGGGTTATAACTGAATAAATAAGTGAATGTCATTACTGTACACATTTTTTTTTTATCATATGTACCATATGTTTGAAATTATATATTTTAAAGTCTTTTTCCTAGTCTTGGCTCTGATGATGTTCCAAATCACCCATTGAATAAATGGAATAATAAGTAAGATGTAAAATACATGGGTGGCTTTTCCTAGCCTTGTCTGTCTGATTCCAACTCAAATTCCAAGACTTGAGACATGCACCCTTCTCCCAATATATATATCCAGGTGGTACCCTAGTCTGTCAGAAGGTAAGGCTTCTTGTTCTAGACTCAGTGCCTTGATGGTGGTTTTTCCCATGTTGTAACACCAGTGTTTGCTTATAGATCCCTGTCTACCAGTAGACTAAAATCTGGAGCTGCTGTTGCTGCTGCTAAGTCACTTCAGTTGTGTCTGACTCTGTGCAACCCCAGAGATGGCAGCCCACCAGGCTCCTCTGTCCATGGGATTCTCCAGGCAAGAATACTGGAGTGGGTTGCCATTTCCTTCTCCAATGCATGCATGCATGCTTAGTCATTTCAGTCGTGTCCAACTCTGTGCGGCCCTATGGACAGCAGCCCACCAGGCTACTCCGTCTATAGGATTCTCTAGGCAAGAATACTGGTTATCATTTCTTTCTCCAAAATCTGGAGAACAATACTTATTCAACTATATTTCCTTGTTATGTGGCATATATTTTCAACTATATTTCCTTGTTATGTGGCATATATTTTAGCATGTGGTGAGTGGTGACTATTTTTTGATTGAATGGGTTATTTTGTATATTTATAAATGTAAAGGGAAATCCAAAAAGTTAACTGAGAGGATAAGTTAAAGTTGTTCTTCTTTTTTTATTTGGCTGTGCCAGGATCTTTAGTTGTAGGATGGAGGATCTAATTCCCTAACCAGGGATTGAACATGGACCCCTAAGATTGGGAGAGTGGAGTCTTAACACTGGGCCACCAGGGAAGTCCCAAAGCGATTCTTTTCTTTTTCTCACATACAGTGTGTATATCTTAGGTATGGGGGGATTGCAACTATTAGTAATTGTTTCCATTTTGGAAATAGTCAGTGCTGTTTAAAAATATACAGTAAAAATCATTTTAGGCCAATAGTTGTAAAAATGCAACCCAGGGCTTCCAAAGCTTTCAGCAATAATATTATTAAATTCCAGCAGATGGTGGTGTTGTTATGAAAACCTGGAATCCTTAGTTAGATAAAATAAAGCACTTTGCACCCATAAAAACTGTTTTGTTCCTCTCTCCTTGGAACAGTAAAGAAGAAACAGTATTCCCAGTAATTCTTTTCTCTATAAGACTCAGGTAAGAAGTAAAACACTTTTTCTTTTTCTCTTTTTTTTAACAGGTAAAAGGGTTTTTGCTGCTGTTCAATCTCAAAGTCGAGGCTGGCTTTTTGAGATCCCATGGACTGTGGCAGGCCAAGCTCTTTTCATAATGGGTAATACATGTATATTTTGTTATTTTATGATATATATAAAATTTTCTCTATTTGCTATGAATACTCTGATATATTATTGAAAAAGACTAATTGTTTTTTAAAATTAATGTTTCTGAGGGTGAGGTGTCAGTATTTACCTATATTACCTTTAGATCAAATTATGAGTCACATTTCACCCTTATTTTCTTAGTCTGAACTCACAAATCCTAGTCTTAAATTATATTGTGTATTAAATCCAGATCAAACACTTATTGCAAAATTCAGACTTTTTAAGAAAATAGGGAAAACCACTAGTCCATTCAGGTATGACCTAAATCATCTGACCTAAATCAAATCCCTTACAATTACACAGTGGATGTGACATATAGATTCAAGGGATTAGATCTGATAGAGTGCCTGATGAACTATGGACAGAGGTTCGTGACATTGTACAGGAGACAATGATCAAAACCATCCCTAAGAAAAAGAAATGCAAAAAGGCAAAATGGTTGTCTGAGGAGGCCTTACAAATAGCTGAGCAAAGGAGAGAAGTGAAAGGCAAAGGAGAAAAGGAAAGATACACCCATCTGAATGCAGAGTTCCAGAGAATAGCAAGAAGAAATAAGAATGCCTTCCTAAGTGAACAATGAAAAGAAATAGAGGAAAACAACAGAATGGGAAAGACTAGATATATCTCTTCAAGAAAATTAGAGATAGCAAGGGAACATTTCATGCAAAGATGGGTACAATAAAGGACAGAAATGGTATGGACCTAACAGAAGCAGAAGATATTAAGAAGAGGTAGCAAGAATACACAGAGGAATTATACAAAAAAGAACTTAATGACTCAGATAACCATGATGGTGTGATCATTCACTTAGAGCCAGTCATCCTGGAGTGCAATGTCATGTAGCCCTTAGGAAACTGCTAGGAACAAAGCTAGTGGACGTGATAATATTCTAGCTGAGCTATTTCAGCTCCTCAAATATGATGCTGTTAAAGTGCTGCAGTCAATTTGCCAGCAAATTTGGAAAACTCAGCAGTGGCCACAGGACTGGAAAAGGTCAGTTTTCATTCCAATCCCAAAGAAAGGCAATGCCAAAGAATGTTCAAATTATACTGTACAATACCACTCATTTCACATGATAGCCAAATAATGCTCAAAATTCTCCAAGCTAGGTTGCAACAATATGTGAACCAGAACTTCCAGATGTTCAAGCTGGATTTAGAAAAGGCAGAAGAACCAGAGATCAAATTGCCAACATCCGTTGGATCATAGAAAAGTCAAGAGATTCCAGAAAATCATCTACTTCTACTTCATTGACTTTGCTAAAGCCTTTAACTGTGTGGATCACAACAAACTGGAAAATTCTTCAAAAGATGGGAATACCAGACCACCTGACCTGCCTCCTGCAGAACCAGTATGCAGGTCAAGAAGCAACAGTTGGAACCGGATATGGAACAATGGACTGGTTCCAGTTTGGGAAAGCAGTACATCAAGTCTGTATATTGTCTCCCTGCTTATTTAACATCTATGCATAGTATAGCATGAGAAACGTTGGGCTGGATGAAGCACAAGCTGGAATCAAGATTTCTGGGAGAAATATCAATAACCTCAGATATGCAGATGACACCACCCTTATGGCAGAAAGTGCCATAAAGAACCTCTTGATGAAGGTGAAAAAGGAGAGTGAAAAAGCTAACTTAAAGCTCAACATTCAAAAAACTAAGATCATGGTCCCATCACTTCATGGAAAATAGATGGGGAAACAATGGAAACAATGAAAGATTTTATTTTATTGGGCTCCAAAATCATTGCAGATGGTGATTGAAGTCATGAAATTAAAAGATGCTTGCTCCTTGGAAGACAATCTATGACCAATATAGACAGCATATTAAAAAGCAGAGACATTACTTTGGCAACAAAGGTAAATCTAATCAAAGCTATGGTTTTTTTAGTAGTTGTGTATGGGTGTGAGAGTTGGGCCATAAAGAAGGCTGAATGCTGAAGAATTGATGCTTTTGAACTGTGGTGTTAGAGAAGACTCTTGAGCGTCCCTTAGACTGCAAGGAGATCCAACCAATCAATACTAAAGGAAATCAGTCCTGAATATTCATTGGAAGGACTGATGTTGAGGCTGAAGCTCCAACTTTGGCCACTTGATATGTAAAGCCAATTCATTGGAAAAGATCCTGATGCTGGGAAGATTGAAGGCATGAGGAGAAGGGCCTGATGGAGGACAAGATTGTTGGATGGCATAATCAACTCAACATGAGTTTGAGGTATGCTGTGGTCCATGGGGATGTAAACAGTCAGTCACAGTGCAGCAACTGAACAACAAAAATTATCTCCTGACTAGGTGGTGAAATGAGTAAACGTCAAAGATTGCAGAACATTTCAAAAAAGATTTTAAAATGTTTAGTACTGTGCAAGTGAGCAAGTTTTTGGTTTTGGACATTTGTGAATGCTTCCTAAAGTTAAGAAGTTTTCAATGAAACTACTAAATGGTTTCTTGAAATGGTATGTTTCTGCTGTTGTAAACAAGAGAGATGATTAATTTCTTCTTAAACCTCTTTATGTGTTTCTTGCTGGTCTTCAGTTAGTACACACATGCAGAGGGACACAAAATTCAGGCAGGATTGTAGGGAAATAAGCATTTTAAAATGAGATTGTTAAAGAAAAAGAAGCTTCGCTTAAAGAATTTGTTTTAGTACGATTTTTTTGTTAAGGAAAAAAGATTCAAAAAAATTTACTACATTTCTAAAATGTAGTGTTTCCTATTTAAAATATTATTAATTATTGTCAGGCTTAATGAATATTAAAATTTTATATAAGTGACTTTTGGGCTTCCCTTGTGGTGTAGTGGTAAAGAATCCACCTGACAATGCAGGAGACATATGAGACATGAGTTCGATCCCTGGGGTCAGGAAGAGTCCCTGAAGAGGGCAATGGCAAACGCACTCCAGTAATGTTGCCTGGGAAATTTCATGGACAGAGGAGCCTTGTGGGCTACAGTTCATGGGGTCACAAAAAGGTCAGACACAACTTAGCAATTAAACATCAACAACATAGGTGATTTTAACATAATCTGGGGGCATAATTAAATGTATGTACATATGGGCTAAGTCACTTCAGTCATGTCTGACTCTCTGTGACCCTCTGGACCATAGCCCGCCAATCTCCTCTATCAGATTCTCCAGGCAAGAGTATTGGAGTGGGTTGCCATGCCCTCAAGGGGGATCTTCCCAACCCAGTGATTGAACCCGTGTCTCTTATATTTCCTGCATTGGCAGGTGGTTTCTTCACTACCACTGCTATCTGTCTTTTAATTATTGTTATTAAAAGTTTCCTTATTTTAAAAAGACCCTCTAAAATAGTAATGGAATTATTTGTAAAATGTTATCCCCCTTGTCATCAGCTAGGAAAAAAATTCTGCCTCATAACATCCAATGATTTTCCTCAATATAATATGCTTTACATATCTATGTGTACGGGTTCAGTCCCTCAGTCCTGTCCCACTCTGTGTGACCCCATGGACTAAAGCCTAACAGGTCCTCTGTCCATGGAATTTTCCAGGCAAGAATATTGGAATGGGTTGCCATTTTCTGCTCCACAGTTACATAGCTATACAGGGCCTTAGAAGGAGAACATGCCACAAATCCTGTTTTCTGACATTTCAAAACCTACACAACTCTGAAACTAGCTTTGAAATGTGAGAAAAAAAGATTTTGTTGCATGTTCACGAGCTTGGCAAGCTATAGTCCATGGAGTAGCTTGGACTTGACTGAATGACAGCAAACATACTCACATGCATTCCTTTTAAGGGAGGCCCTGTAGAGCTACGTAGAGCACATTATGTTGTGAAAAATCAATGGATGCTATCATGCAGAAATTTTTTTCTAGCTGGTGATATGAAGGATAAGATTTTTCAAATAATTCTTTTACTATTTTAGAGTGTCTTTTTAAAGTAAGGGAACTTTTAATAACAATAATTAAGAGATACATATAATATAAAAATTAGCATCCAAAGCCTTTCAAGAATATACCAAGTAATAGAAAAATAGTTTGTGAAACCTGATTTATAATGTATTGCCTAAATTGCCCCTATTAAGTTATAGCTGCTTCTAAAACATCATGAACCATATGAATGACTTCATTCCAAGTGAAAAATCACTCATAGTCAAACTATAATGCTCTCCAAAGGAATTTTCTTTTAATAGCTTGCAGATGTTGTGTTCAGTGCCAGTGAAAAAATGAATTCAGTTTTGAGATGTAAAATTTTATATGAAATTAATCCCCTGAGTGGATTAAGTGTTTTCACTGTCATGGAGGAAAAAAAAATTATGAAAGAGTAAAGACAGATATTTAAAAAAATTATTACTAAAAATGTTTACTACATATTTTAATAATACTCTTAAAAAATCTCTTTAAAGCAACCTAAAACAATCCCTTAAATGTTAAAGGAAAGAATATTCATTTTTTAGAAATAATAACTGTTTTTTCCAATAGACTATTTGGAGATTTTAAATGTTGATGGAAATAAAGTAAAGGCAAATATAGGATTTTGAAATTTTTTTCTCTATTCCAAAAACAGCTTCTTTTCTCCAAAAGAAAGTGACTTGGAGGGGGGGCTTTCAACTTAAGGGACCCCCTATATTTGCCTTATTTTTCCATCAGCATTTAAAATTTTCAAATAGGCTATATGGAAAAACAATTCAGTCAGTTCAGTTGCTCAGTCACGTCCAACTCTTTGTGACCCTATAAACTGCAGTATGCCAGGCCTCCCTGTCCATCACTAACTCCCAGAGTTTACCCAAACTCATGTCCATTGAGTCAGTGATGCCATCCAACAATCTCATCCTCTGTCGTCCTCTTCTCCTACCCTCAAACTTTCTCAGCATCAGGGAATTTTCAAATGAGTGAGCTCTTCACATCAGGTGGCCAAAGGATTGGAGTTTCAACTTCAACAACAGTCCTTCCAATGAACACCCAGAACTGATCTCCTTTAGAATGGACTGGTTGGATCTCTTTGCAGTCCAAGGGACTCTCAAGAGTTTTCTTCAACATCACAGTTCAAAATCATCAGTTTTTCAGTGCTCAGCTTTCTTTATAGTCCAACTCTCACATCCATACATGACCACTGGAAAAACCATAGCCTTGACTAGATGGGCCTTTGTTGACAAAGTAATGTCTCTGCTTTTTAATATGCTGTCTAGGTTGGTCATGGGCTTCCCTGGTGGCTCAGAGGTTAAAGCGTCTGCCTGTAATGCAGGAGATCTGGGTTCGATCCCTGGGCCGGGAAGATCCCCTGGAGAAGGAAATGGTAACCCACTCCAGTACTCTTGCCTGGAGAATCCCATGGACAGAGAAGCCTGGTAGGCTACAGTCCATGGGGTTGCAAAGAGTCAGACACGACTAAGCAATTTCACTCATTCAGGTTGGTTGTAACTTTCCTTCAAGGAGTAAGCATCTTTTAATTTCATGGCATCAATCACCATCTGCAGTGATTCTGGAGCCCTCAAAATAAAGTCAGCCACTGTTTCCACTGTTTTTCCATATATTTGCATTGAAGTGATGGGACCAGATACCATGATCTTCGTTTTCTGAATGTTGAGTTTTAAGGCAGCTTTGTCACTCTCCTCTTTCACTTTCATCAAGAAGCTTTTTAGTTTTTCTTCACTTTCTGCCATATGGGTGGTGTCATCTGCATATCTGAGGTTATTGATATTTCTCCGAGCAATCTTGATTCCAGCTTGTGCTTAATCCAGCCCAACGTTTGTCATGATGTACTCTGCATATAAGTTAAATAAGCAAGGTGACAATATGCAGCCTTGATGTACTCCTTTTCCTATTTGGAACCAGTTTGTTGTTCCATGTCCAGTTCTAACTGTTGCTTCCTGACCTGCATATAGGTTTCTTAAGAGGCAGATCAGGTGGTCTGGTATTCCCATCTCTTGAAGAATTNTTTCTCATGATGTACTCTGCATAGAAGTTAAATAAGCAGGGTGACAATATACAGCCTTGACATACTCCTTTTCCTATTTGGAACCAGTCTGTTGTTCCATGTCCAGTTCTAACTGTTGCTTCCTGACCTGCATACAGATTTCTCAAGAGGCAGGTCAGGTGGTCTGGTATTCCCATCTCTTGAAGAATTTTCCACAGTTTTTTGTGATCTGCACAGTCAAAGGCTTTGACATAGTCAATAAAGAGAAATAGATGTTTTTTGGAACTCTCTTGCTTTTTTGATGATCCAATGGATGTTGGCAATTTGATCTCTCATTCCTCTACCTTTTCTAAAATCAGCTCTAACATCTTTACTAGCGTGTGATGTGAGTGCAAGGAGATCCAATCAGTCCATTCTAAAGGAGATCAGCCCTGGGTGTTCTTTGGAAGGAATGATGCTAAAGCTGAAACTCCAATACTTTGGCCACCTCATGGGAAGAGTTGACTCATTGGAAAAGACTCTGATGCTGGGAGGGATTGGGGGCAGGAGGAAAAGGGGACCACAGAGGATAAGATGGCTGGATAGCATCACCGACTCGATGGACGTGAGTTTGAGTGAACTCTGGGAGTTGGTGTTGGACAGGGAGGCCTGGCATGCTGCGATTCATGGGGTTGCAAAGAGTTAGACACAACTGAGCGACTGAACTGAACTGAACCGAACTGATATGAGTGCAACTGTGCAGTAGTTTGAGCATTGTTTGGCATTGTCTTTCTTTGGGATTGAAATGAAAACTGACCTTTTCCAGTCCTGTGGCCACTGCTGAGTTTTCCAAATTTGCTGGCATATTGAGTGCAGCACTTTCATAGCATCATCTTTCAGGATTTGAAATAGCTCAACTGGAATTCCACCACTTCCTCTAGATTTGTTCATACTGATGCTTCCTAAGGCCCACTTGAATTCACATTCCAGGATGTCTCAATCTAGGTGAGTGATCACATCACTGTGCTTATCTGGGTCATGAAGTTCTTTTTTGTAGAGATCTTCTGTGTATTCTTGCCACCTCTTAATATCTTCTGCTTCATTTCTGTCCTTTATTGAGCCCATCTTTGCATGAAATGTTCCCTTGGTATCTCCAATTTTCTTGAAGATATCTCTAGTCTTAGCCATTCTATTGTTTTCTTCTACATCTTTGCACTAATTGCTGAGGAAAGCTTTCTTATCTCTCCTTGCTTCTTTCGAACTCTGCATTCAGATGGGTATATCTTTCTTTTTCTCCTTTGCTTTTCACTTCTCTTCTTATGGAAAAAACAATTGAGATTTAAAAAAAAATAAACATGCTTTAAAAGGCATAAATGTCACTAACCTATTTCAAATGTGAGTCAGTGCTTCACACCATGGTCCTCTAGTAACAGAATCACAATTGACTAGGGATACTTTTTAAATAAGTTAGGTGGAACCTGGTGATTTATGATCCAAGGTGTCTTGTCATAAGAACTTTAGGGACCACAGTGATTGAAATACCACCCAGAATATCATGCCCACCAACTCATTGAATCTACTCATGAAGACCAGGAGAGCTGTGTATAGAAGGTGAAAGGCAGCTAACTGTAAGATGTCACTGAGTAATAGGTTAAAACCTTTAAAGAAAGAATTTCAGGGTACTTCCTCAGCAGTCCAGTGGCTAAGACTCCGCACTTCCAAAGCAAGGGGTACAGGTCCCATCCCTGGTTGGGGAACTAAGATCTCACAGACAGCATGGCCAAAGATAAGCAAATAAATGTGTGTGTGTGTGTTAAGGAATTTCTTGTCATGAAAGGAGTTTGTTAAGAGCAGACATTCCATTCCTTAAACTGTTAGAATAGACTTTAGAAAATGCATATATCTAGACCCCCTCACAGATTCTAAAGCAGAATCTGACTTGGTCCCACCTGATCCTGGAGCCTTTCCTCCAATAGTCTCCCAACCTGTTTGGTGCCCTGAGTTTAGGAAGGCTGAGTTTTCCGTTCTTCCAGGGTACCATTCACTCTCTTGCTTCTAGATCTCCACAAAAAATGTCTTTTCTGCCTGAAATGCTCTTTGCTGCCTCTTTCCCCATACTGGTGGCTCCTTCTGAAGAAGGAATTCATAGGGCCTGGACTCCATCTTAGGCCTGTTCACGCTGATCATGCTTGGCCACCTTTCCAATGGACTCTGAACTCCGTGTTTAGTGCCCATGAAAACAACAGCAGAGGGATAAGATGGCATATCTTTTCCTTGGTTTATGTAAGTCTCAAGGAATTGAAGTGGTGGGTTCGGACACGTACACATGGGGTATAAAAGATTTTCACAAATGCTGGTCAGGGTCCTTGGCTAAGAGGAGACTCTGCCTTGGGCCCGCCGGTGTAATGAACTGCACTCCACTATCTGCATTGTCCTTCTGAGTGAGTTTGTTTCCCAGAACGCGTGGCTACAACACTTCATCCCCTTGGCTTTTTCTGCAGACAAGGCGCCTAGCTATGTGTGCCCACAGAACTGTGTCTTTACCATCTCCAAATGGTTGAACCCATCTCTTTATTTGTTTACCTTCCCTGCTGGAAGGTCAGGATGCTTGACTCTAGTTCACCACTCTTTTAGTGTCCAGCACGATGTGACAGCCTCGAGAAATACTTACTGAATGGAAGGTCCATTGTTTACTTTTATTTCCTAAGGGTGCTAGCACTCTGGTTAATCACTCAGAAGTAATAGCATCCCAATATTAGCATTTCATTAGTCATCTGTCAAGTCTTCCACCCTCCACTAAAATTAGCAAGTGTAGAAGAATTTTTTTCCTTTTAAAGGGGCTTGTTGTTGTTCAGTCTTTCAGTCATGTTCGACTCTGGACTGCAGCATGCCAGGGTTCCCTGTCCTTCACTATTTCTGAGAGTTTGCTCAAACTCATGTCCATTGAGTCCATGATGACATCCAAGCATCTCATCCTCTGTTGTCCTCTTTTCTTGCCTTCAATTTTTCCCAGGATCAGGGCCTTTTCTAAAGAGTTGGCTCTTCGCACCAGGTAGCCAAAGTATTGGAGCTTCAGCATCAGCCCTTCCAAAGAATATTTGATGTTGATTTCCTTTAGGATTGACTGATTTGACCTCCTTGCAGCCCAAGGGACTCTCAAGAGTCTTCTCCAGCACCACAGTTAGAAGCCATCAATTCTTCGGCACTCAGCCTTTTTTATTGTCCAGCTCTTACATCTGTACATGACTTCTGGAAAATCCACAGTTTGACTATATGGACCTTTGTAGGCAAAGTAATGTCTCTGCTTTCTAATACACTGTCTTGGTTTGTCATAGCATTTCTTAAAGAGGCTGGGCATATTCATTATACTAAGTTGCCATTTGGCATTTTCAAAGTGAAGTAAGCCAGCAAGAGAAAAACAAATATCATATATTAATGCATGTATGTGGAACCTAGAAAAATGGTACTGATGAAGCTATTTGCAGAGCAGGAATAGTGACGCACATACAGAGAATGGGCATGTGGACACGAGGGGCAGGGTTTAAGTAGGGAGTGGGATGAACTGGGGGATTGGGATTGCATATATACACTACCATGTGTAACATAGATAGCTAGTGGGAACTTGCGCAGGGAGCTCGGCTCAGTGCTCTGTAGTAACCTAGGGCAATGAGAAACAGGTAGGAGGGAGGTTCACGAGGGAGAGATAAGTGTGTACGTACAGATGATTCAGTTCATTCTACCAACACAAGATTGTAAAGCAACTATATCCCATTTTTTTTTTTAAGTGCTGTTAGATTTAGAATTAAGACACCTAAATGAGTGCTAGAAGTTCAGTTCAGTTCAGTTGTTGTTCAGTCATGTCCTACTCTTTGCAGCCCATGGACTGCAGCATGCGGGCTTCCCTGTCCATCACCAACTCCCAGAACTTACTCAAACTCATGTCCATTGAGTCGGTGATGCCATCCAACCATCTCATACTCTGTCGACCCCTTCTCCTCCCACCTTCAATCTCTTCCAGCATCAGGGACTTTTCAAATGAGTCAGTTCTTTACATCAAGTGGCCAAAGTATTGGAGTTTCAGCTTCAACATCAGTCCTTCAAATGACTATTCAGGACTGATTTCCTTTAGGATTGACTGGCTGGATCTTCCTACAGTCCAAGGGACTCTCAAGAATCTTCTCCAACACCACAGTTCAAAAGCATCAATTCTTCGGTGCTCAGCCCTCTTCACAGTCCAACTCTCACATCCATACATGATTACTGGGAAAACCATAGCTTTACCTAGTTGGACATTTGTTGGGAAAGTAATGTCTCTGCTTTTTAATATGTGGTCTAGGTTGGTCATAACTTTCCTAACAGGAGCAAGTGTCTTTTAATTTCATGGCTGCAATCACCATTTGTAGTGATTTTGGAGCCCCCTAAAATGAAGTTTCTCACTGTTTTCATTGTTTCCCCATCTATTTGCCATGAAGTGATGGACCAGATGCCATGATCTTCATTTTCTGTTGAGTTTTAAGTCAGCTTTTTCACTCACCTCTTTCACTTTAATTAAGAGATTCTTTAGTTCTTCCCTTTCTTCCATAAGTGTGGTGTCATCTGCATATCTGAGGTTATTTATATTTCTCCCGGCAGTCTTGATTCCAGCTTGTGCTTTATCCAGCCTAGCATTTTGCATGATGTACTCCTGCATTTAAGTTAAATAAACAGGGTGGCAATATACAGCCTTGGTGTAATCCTTTCCTGATTTGCAACCAGTCTATTGTTCCATGTCCAGTTCTAACTANGGTTATTTATATTTCTCCCGGCAGTCTTGATTCCAGCTTGTGCTTTATCCAGCCTAGCATTTTGCATGATGTACTCCTGCATTTAAGTTAAATAAACAGGGTGGCAATATACAGCCTTGGTGTAATCCTTTCCTGATTTGCAACCAGTCTATTGTTCCATGTCCAGTTCTAACTATTGCTTCTTGACCTGCATAGATTTCTCCAGAGGTAGATCAGGTGGTCTGGTATTCCCATCTCTTGAAGAATTCCCACAGTGTCTTGTGATCCCCACAGTCAAAGGCTTTGGCATAGTCAATAAAGCAGAAGATATTTTTCTAGAACTCTCTTGCTTTTTTGATGATCCAGTGGATGTTGGCAGTTTGATCGCTGGTTCCTCTCCTTTTCTAAATCCAACTTGAACATCTGGAAGTTCACAGTTCACATACTATTGAAGCCTGGGTTGAAGAAACTGCTAGAAACTGGACCAGAATTCAAAGAGGAAGGAAATAAAGGGGTTGAGGGTAAAGATAATGGTAGTCTTCTGCCCTGAACTCCCCTTTCTGTCTTCTCCTCACTCCCACGCTTACTATGGGATGAGTTCTCTCTAGAATATGAGACTAAAATTCTAATTCTCATGCAGGGAGGTTTAAATACTTGTGTAACTGAGTTCTCAGAGAAGCTCATCATTTTCCTCTGATTTCCCTCTTAATTTTGGTTTAATTTTTAGAAAATTCAGTGCCTTCCTTGTTATGGAGATCAGTCCTGTACTTACACTGCACTCATAGAAACTGGGTGCAGGGTGGCATCTCTATAGTTCCTCCCTACCCAACCGGGACACTCTGGTCTGAATGCTAACTGGCCATTCCTATTCATGTTCAAACAAACATGAAGATACCCAGCTCTTGAGAAATGTGAGCACATGTTTCCCACCCACTTCTCAAAATGCTGAAAATAAACATATTCCTGGGTAGCTCTTTCTTCCTTGTCACTTTCTCCAGATACCAATTGTAGAATTACTCAGTTCTTTTATTATTAACATCAATTCCAGATGACTCATTACCCTTCATCCAGAACAGAGTGCTCTCATCCATCCTGCTTATAACTCATGTTTCATTTGCACCTGGTCCAAGATGAAAGCTGGAAGCAGTAGGATCATACATATTGGCATTTCAATCATAGGACTCTTATTTTTCCCCCCTAGTAATTGATTCAGTTTACAATGATTGCTGCATATGTAATTATTTCTATGTAATACAATATTTTAAGAGTACATTGATCGCTGAGGAAGTCTTTTTTATCTCTCCTTGCTATTCTTTGGAACTCTGCATTCAGATGCTTATATCTTTCCTTTTCTCCTTTGCTTTTCACTTCTCTTCTTTTCACAGCTATTTGTAAGGCCTCCTCGGACAGCTATTTCGCTTTTTTGCATTTCTTTTCTGTGGGGATGGTCTTGATNCTGGCGTGCTGCGATTCATGGGGTCTCAAAGAGTCGGACACGACTGAGCGACTGAACTGAACTGAGCATAAATTTAATTAATTTTCCCCTCTTTTATAGAGATATAATTGGCATATAACATTGTGTAAGTTTAGTGTGTACAATGTGATGATCTGATACACTCATATATTGCAAAATGATTACCACTATGGTGTAAGCTAACACTTCCACCACTTCACAGTTACCATATGTGTGTGTGTGGTGAGAACATTTAAGATCTACTCTTAACAACTTTCAAGGACATAATACAGTATTCATAACTATAACTACCGTTCTATATGCCAGACCCCAGAACTTTTTCATTTTATAACTGGAAGTTTATTTAGTTTTAGGACTTTTTCCTTCCTGACCTATTGACACTAACCTAAAATAGCTCCTCCCGTATGTAACTTCCCATCAACACATTCTATGATGATTAAGCTTTTGGGCCGAGAAGAAAAAAAAATGATGGGAAATAAAATCCACAGAGGTTGTTGAAGGATTAATGCTTCAGGATGTTCTAGAGTCTTCAATCTTGCACCAACATAATGTCTAAAAATGCAATGTGGAAGCAGAAAATTAAATTCATATATCTCTGAAAGTTCCAGCCTCATTTCTGCTTCTTAAATGTTTTTCATAAGTCTAAATCATATCCCTTACAATTATACAGTGAAAGTGACAAATAGATTCAAGGGATTAGCCCTGATAGACAGAATGCCTGAAGAACTATGGATGGAAGTGCCTGACATTGTACAGGAGGCAGTAATCAAGACCATCCCCCCCAAAAAATGCAAGAAAGGCAAAATGGTCATCTGAGGAGAGCTTACAAATAGCTGAGGGAAAAAGAGAAGTGAAAGGCAAAGGAGAAAAGGAAAGATATTCCCATTTGAATGCAGAGTTCCACAGAATAGCAAGGAGAGATAAGGAAGCCTTCCTCAGTGATCAATGCAAAGATATAGAAGAAAACAATAGAATGTGGAATACTAGAGATCTCTTCAAGAAAATTACAGATACTAAGGGAACATTTCATGCAAAGATCGGCACAATAAAGGACAGAAANTCCCATTTGAATGCAGAGTTCCACAGAATAGCAAGGAGAGATAAGGAAGCCTTCCTCAGTGATCAATGCAAAGATATAGAAGAAAACAATAGAATGTGGAATACTAGAGATCTCTTCAAGAAAATTACAGATACTAAGGGAACATTTCATGCAAAGATCGGCACAATAAAGGACAGAAATGGAATGGACCTAACAGAAGCAGAAGATACTAAGAAGAGGTGGCAGGAATACACAGAAGAACTATGCAAAAAAGATCTTCAGACCCAGATAACCATGATGCTGTGATCACTCATCTAGAGCCAGATATCCTGGAATGCAAAGTCAAGTGAGCCTGAGGAAGCATCACTACAAAGCCAGTGGAAGTGATGGAATTCCAGTAGAGCTATTTCAAATCCTGAAAGATGATGTTATGAAAATGCTGCACTCAATATGTCAGCAAATATGGAAAACTCAGCAGTGGCCACAGGACTGGAAAAGGTCCTGTTTTCATTCCAATCCCAAAGAAAGGCAATGCCAAAGAATGTTCAAACTACTAAACAATTGTACTCATCTCATACGCTAGTAATGTTCAAAATTCTCCAAGCCAGTCTTCAACAGTACGTGAATTGTGAACTTCCAAATGTTCAAACTGGATTTAGAAAAAGCAGACAAACCAGTGATCAAATTGCCAGAATCTGTTGTATCATCGAAAAAGCAAGAGAGTTCAAGAAAAACATCTACTTCTGCTTTATTGACTACACAAAAGCCTTTGACTGTGTGGATCACAACAAATCATGGAAAATTGTGGGAATATCAGACCACTTGATCTGCCACCTGAGAAATCTGTATGCAGGTCAAGAAGCAACAGTTAGACCTGGACATGGAACAGCAGACTTGTCAAGGCTGTATATTGTCACCCTGTTTATTTAACTTATATGTAGAGTACATCATGAGAAACGCTGGGCTGGAGGAAGCACAAGCTGGAATCAAGATTGCTGGGAGAAATATCAATAACCTCAGATATGCAGATGACACCACCCTTATGGCAGAAAGTGAAGAAGAACTAAAGAGCCTCATGATGAAAGTAAAAGAGGAGAGTGAAGAAGTTGGCTTAAAGCTCAACATTCAGAAAATGAAGATCATGGCATCTGGTCCCATCACTTCATGGCAAATAGCTGGGGAAACAGTGGAAACAGTGGCAGACTTTATTTTCTTGCACTCCAAAATCACTGCAAATGGTCATTTTAGCCATGAAATTAAAAAACGCTTGCTCTTTGGAAGAAAAGTTATGACCAAGCTAGAGAGCATGTTAAAAAGCAGAGACATTACTTTGCCAACAAAGGTCCATCTAGTCAAAGCTATGGTTTTTCCAGTAATTGTGTATGGATGTGAGAGTTGGACTATAAAGAAAACAGAGCACCGAAGAATTGATGCTTTTGAACTATAGTGTTGGAGAAGACTCTTGAGAGTCCCTTAGACTGCAGGGAGATCGAGCCAGTCAATCCTAAAGGAAATCAATCCTGATATTCATTGGAAGGACTGATGCTGAAGCTGAAACTCCAATACTTTGGCCACCTGATGTGAAGAACTGACTCATTTGAAAAGATCCTAATGCTGGGAAAGATTGAAGGTGGGAGGAGAAGGGGGCAACAGAGGGTGAAATGGTTGGATGGCACCACTGACTCAATGGACATGAATTTGAGCAAGCTCTGGGCGTTGGTGAGGGACAGGGAAGCCTAGTGTGCTGCAGTCTAGGGTTCGTAAAGAGTCACTGGCTGAGCGACTGAACTGAACTGAACTGATAGGTCTCAGTGCCTGGAGTCAGCAGCCGCTGTGTGGCTTTTATGTTTTCCTGTTAGAGTTCTTTTTAACTTAATTAAGTCTTTAATACGAGTTTTATTTCCCTCAGAGGGTGATTGTGAAGTTTAAAGTGGCCTTCAAAGTAAGTATCTTAAATACCTCTTCCATCAAACATCTTTTTGAACTTATTTTACCCAGAGGAACATTGCTAATCAGATATATGAACTCTTTGGGATGAATGTGATACGCACTCTAGGTAACAATTTCTAAGACTTAGGTGGTGGTTATTTAAGTGATTTCTTTTAAGGCTTTTAGGAAGAGGTGGTAGCAAAGTTAGAAAAAGCAGGGTTGACTTGATGGAAGCTGAAAACTTTGAGTTTACAAGAAAGGTCCTCTCATTTTGAAGGACTCTGAGTGTCTCTCTAGCTACTGTCTGTTTTACTGACAGGCTGAGCCCGTGTGACATGGTGATGTCCTTGTAATTCATAAATTCTGGCTCATTCCACCCAAGAGTACATTTATAGACTGTACTCTTCAGGGTCCTTTTCTCATTATTTCCCTCCTTTTAAAATAGTTGTACACACATGTTGTATTATTAAATACTGGGACTCCTAAAATATTTACTTCTTTATTATTTTTAAATCTCTCTTTAACATTCAACCTCCTTGTTCCAAAAGGGGACATAAGACAGCTATAACTTTTACTTCGTTTTATGGGCAACAGAATTATTTTAGTGATTCCTGGAGCCATTATTCCTACACATCAAAGGCAATCTTTTCCTCTGATGACTAAACATGCAAGGAGAACCTGAGATTACATCAGCCAGTGCTGGTCCACTGACCCCTTAAGATTTGTACTTGAAAGGGAAATTTGGGGTCCAAGAAGCGAGGTGAGATTATGGTTCAACCAAAAAAACTGCCTTTGAAAAATGGCAGTGAAAATCCTTCAAGTACAAAGTGTGTTCCTTGAGCTATTAAAAATTATTTGTTGTTGGAATTTTACTCTGGGTAGTGGATATTTTAATGCCGACGAATCCCAAATGCAATATTCTGGACTATTTTTGAAGACTATGGTACATAGAAAGCAAAAAATGTAGTTATCCCCAAAATGTCAATGCTGCCTCTGAATGGGTTCAAAGCAAAATCAGTCCATGCCCCAATGCATGTGCATTCCCTATGAACAGGCTAACTACAAATGATGCCAGAGGAAAAGGGGAAAGGGCTCCTGTTGACTTCAAATAAAGGCGATATCTGACAAAAGAGAAGCAAATGGTACCTGGATAGGCCATTAACAAAAGCCTTGTATATCTACAGCTGCACTCAATGAGCACTTTGGAAATTAAAGAATTGCCAGCTTTTCCACTTTGGGACAAAAAACATTTGTGCTAAACAGCCGGTAAGTAAATGCAGTAAACATATTTTTACAGTGAATAGAATTGTTTTATATTTTGGGGACTGATTGTGAATGTCTAGTGCTTCTTGATTAGCAAACATTTGGCAGTTCTCGTCTTCAGACATTAAAATGCCAAAACAGATTTTTATTCTCAGTCTGAACTCGTCTATTTTTTTTTCTCCATCCCTCTAACAATTATCCTCAAAACATTTGAAAGCACTAAAATAAAACGTGTTCTGAAAACACATTCAGAAATGTTTTACCTGTGTGACTTTAACAAGCGTGTAAATAAAGAAGTACTGGGTGGCTGTCAAACTCCATTAGGGCAGGGATGAGAACACAGTACATGTGTAATGACTGTTTGAATTGTTGTTGGGTATGTCTTTAGGCCTGGCCTTAGGACAACTGAAGGTTTCATTGCTATTTAACAAGGCTAGTAAAAACAGATGTCTGTGGAAAGCCTCTTGGGTTTCTGTCTTAGTAGGGATACTTCTGCTCATTTTTTTGAAATCAATAAATTTCTGAGACTTCAGAGTCCTCAGCAATAACTTTTCTCCATTTTCACCTCTAAAAATCATCTCCTTATGATTTTTTAAAATATTATTATATCAAAATGAATCCCCTTGGAAGGTTTTTCTTTGAAATGATAATGTTGTGAATTTGTACTTTGACTTTAATCATTCTTTTACAACTAGAAGATTGATTACATTTGTTTTGTACCCATCCTTTCAGTACTATTTTCATTATAGTTAGATTACTTAATAGAAGTCAATTTTTTAATCTATCAGCTTTATATAAGATATGAAAATTCAGAGCAAATCAGTAAGTAAAATAGTATAATTTTGTACCTGCTTACATCTTGGGTGTCATGCAGGTTTTGCAAATCATCTTCTGTGATTATATATGTGCATTGGGCATGTATTTGTGTGTATGTGTGTGTATAAAATATAGTATATTTTATCATTATAATTACAGTTTTTAATTAAAACATGGTGGCAGCATGCTCATTTCCTTTTGTTTTTGAAACAAATGACCGCAAAGTGGCTAGAAATAATACACATTTGTTACTTTGACTTTGGGAGCTGCTGCTGCTGTTGCTAAGTCACTTCAGTTGTGTCCGACTCTGTGTGGCTCCACAGACGGCAGCCCACCAGGTTCCCCCGTCCCTGGGATTCTCCAGGCAAGAACACTAGAGAGGGTTGCCGTTTCCTTCTCCAATGCAGGAAAGTGAAAAGTAAAACTGAAGTCACTCAGTCGTGTCCGACTCTTAGCGACCCCACGGACTGCAGCCTACCAGGCTCCTCTGTCCATGGGATTTTCCAGGCAAGAGTACTGGAGTGGGTTGCCATTGACTTTGGGAGAGGAGCAGTCAAAAACAGATTTCACTAAAATGAGTGTGAGCAGGATTATCTTTTTTCTGGAGGCCCTACAGAAGAACTTTTTCTTTCTTCTTGCCTTTTCCATTTACTGGAGGCGCTTCCCTCATAGCTCAGTTGGTAGAGAATCTGCCTGCAATGCAGGAGAACCTGGTTTGACTCCTGGGTCAGGAAGATCTGCTGGAGAAGGGATAGGCCACCCACTCCAGTATTCTTGGGTTCCCCTTGTGGCTCAGCTGATAAAGAATCTGCATGCAGTGCGGGAGACCTGGGTTCGATCCCTGGGTTGGGAAGATCCCCTTGAAGAAGAGAAAGGCTACCCACTCCTGTACTCTGGCCTGGAGAATTCCATCGACTGTGTAGTCCATGGGGTCACAAAGAGTTAGACATGACTGAGAGACTTTCACTTTCACTTTCAGAGGTTGCTTGTGTTCCTTGGCTCATAGCTCCTTCCTCCAACTTCAAATCCAGAAACTGCATCACTCTGGCCTGTCTCCATCAGCAACTCTCCTCTCCTCTGACTCTGACTCCTCCTGCCTCCCTTTTATATGTGTTAAGTTGTTCAGATATGTTAACTCTTTGTGACCCCTTGGACTGTCCAAGGCTTCTCTGTCCATGGGATTCTCCAGGCAAGAATACTGGAGTGTGTTGTCGTTTCCTCCTCCAGGGGATCTTCTGACCCAGGGATTGAACATGGCAGGCAGATTCTTTACCATTGAGCCACCAGGGACGCCCCTGTATAGCACTTGATCTTAGCCAAAAGGCCAACCTTGTGATTTGATTCATCTGACATGGATGATCCAGGGTCTCTCCTTATCTCTACCTCAAAATTCTCTTAAAAAAAAAATATATATATATATATATATATTTTATTTATTTGTTTGGCTTTGTTAAGTTGTGGTACATGGGATCTTCCATCTTCATCGTAACATGCAAGATCTTTAGTTGTGGCATGCGATCTAGTTCTCTGAACAGGGGTTGAGCCTAGGCCCTGAACTGGTAGCACAGAGTCTTAGCCACTAGCCCATCAGGGAAGTTCCCCAAATTCTTAATTTAAACACATCAGCAAAGTCATTTTTGCCATGTAAAGTAATATATTCATAGGTTCTAGTATTAGGACCTGGACATCTTTGGTAGAGGTGTTGTGGCAGGGTAGGGCAGGCAAGTTATCGTTTTGCTTACTCTAGGCCTCTTAGTGGCACAAAATTTTCTAATAATAAAGTTCTCACTACTTACCTCTCCCTTTAGCAACACTTCCTGTGATTTCTCACCTCTCCTGAACTTCAGTGTTCAGGAACTACATTCACCTATTACCTTAGGGAGCCATCCTGTGTGTACATGAAATTAACACTGATACAGCTTGCCCAAGTCTTCCCAGACAGATGAACTTTGGGACTTTACTTACTCTTTCCCCCGTGTGAGGTGAAAACTACTTGTAGCACAAACTTCTTCAACCTGAGTATTTTTTCCTAGTGCTGCTTCAGTTGCCTGAAACTCAAGTCCAACTTTCTCCTTGAGGTTCCTTTTCTATGCGAGGACCTTACAGTAGAAGAAAGGGGCTTTCCTGGTGGCTCAGTGGTAAACATTCTGCCTGAAATGCAGGAGCCACAGAAGACAGATATTCCTTCTCTGGGTCAGGAAGATCTCCTGGTGGAGGAAATGGCAACCCATTCCAGTATTCTTGACTGGAGAATCCATGGACAGAGGAGCCTGGTGGGCTATATAGTCCATAGGGTTGCAAAGAGTTGAACACAACCGAAGCGACTTGGCATGCACAGTAGAAGTAAATTCTTTTTCTCTCCTACTCAAGGTGTAAGAGAGGCAGCCTCCTCCTTATTCCTTGTTGCCTCTTCCAGACCGTTATTCCACCACTGCCGTTTAAAAAGCTCTCTTCCTGAATGGATGCCTGTAAATGTATGGCTGAGTCCCTTTGTTGTTCACCTGAAACTATCACAGCATTGTTAACGGTGTTGATGCTGCTTGGTTGCTTCAGTTGTGTCTGACTCTGTGCAACCCCATGCACTGCAGCCTGCCGGGCTCCTCTGTCCCTGGGGATTCTCTAGGCACGAGTACTAGAGTGGATTGCCATGCTCGCCTCCAAGGGATCTTCCCGACCGGGGGATCGAACCTGGGTCTCTTGCATTGCAGGCAGATTCTTTACTGTTGAGCCACTAGGGAAGCCCCTGATTGGCTATGTCCCAATACAAAATAAAAAGCTTAAGTTTGAAAATAAAATAATTTATAAAGAAAAAGGGACTTAAAAAAATCTCTCTTCCCTTGAAGTTGATGACAACTGCTGGTTTCTTTCCTCTCCCCATTCTTGACATGATCTGTTTGCTTCTGAGACCACATCTTCGTGTTTTTCCTTTTCTTTATCATTTTATTTTTAGAACTTACAGATATTGTTTCTCTCAGAGACATTTTTGTCCGTGTAGTTGTCATTGATCAATAGTTTCCCCTTCAGCACCAGTGACCTCCATTGTCATGACCCCAGCGCCTTCCTTAAGTATGACAACATCTGTAACCTGGAAATTCCTTGGAACTGACTAGATGGAAGATGATACACTCCCAGTTTCCACTTGGTGCTCTATCCTGCTTCCCTTTCAGTGTCTTTCCTCCTCTTATTCATTAATGTTCTTCACTTTCATCTGACTCTCTCTTACCTTTCCTACTATCTCCATATCTTAGCCTCTTCTGTAAGTTTTTATTAATAATACAGAGTGGTGCTTCTCAAACTACCTGTGAGGTGAAGGACCATTTGTTTATTTTCAAACCTGCTGTCAACTAATATTAGTAAAATACAATAACTATGAATGGTTTTGGAATTAAAAATAAGAAACGAAAACAATACTAAATACAAAACAAATGCTTATGGTAAGATTTAACAGAAAAAATATATTTCAGTAAATACATACAAAGCAAATAAAATAGGATGAAATAAAGGAATTAAAAAAATCCAACATAGTGCATTGAAATGTGCTCATTAAATGATTATCATATTAGCTATATTAGCTGTGTGGCATTCTACAAGAACTCAACACAAGAAGAAAACATTTTAAGTGAAAAAGCAACTTCCCATATTAACCCCCCATAAGTTCACTCTGAAGAAGCACCATACATATAAAATTGTTGTCTTTTAATGTGAAAAATAAGCCTGCTTCTTTCCTGTTAATCTAGAGCATATTGATAATTATGTACTTGTAGACAATGGTTCAAAACTAAATTGTTGCTGTGTTATCATTTCATAACACTTAAAAAGAACTAGTCTCAGAAAGATATCCTGGCAGGAAGAGATTTAAAATAATTTCAGGAAGTTTGGGATTTTGTTTTTAACCTTAAAATGAAGTATATGATGCTGTATTTTTAAGATTTTTGTTAAATTCTTCATCAATAACTGATTTTAATAATTTATCCTATGAAGTTATGAAGTGAAGTGAAGTCGCTCAGTCATGTCTGACTCTTTGTGATCCCATGGACTGTAGCCTACCAGACTCTTCTGTCCACGGGATTTTCCAGGCAAGAGTACTGGAGTGGGTTGCCATTTCCTTCTCCATTGGATCTTCCCTACCAAGGGATTGAACCCAAGTCTCCCACATTGCAGGCAGACGCTTTTACTGTCTGAGCCACCAGGGAAGTCCTAAAAAGTTATAGTTAAATTCAAATTATGCTTAGATGAAAGAAATAAATTCCAGGGCCATGAATTTATCATGTATAGAAATTTCTATGCATTATTTTATGGAAGATGAAATTCACAATATTCAAGCACATGAAGTGTTTAATTATAACTTTTTGAAGATGAGAAATATCAGGACTAGCACTATTTTCAGTGATATTTATTGCTAAACAATGGAACAAATAACAGCCTGTATAAATTCTGTTCTTTCAGCCCTCTAAGTATAGATTTTTTTTGCTTTGATTCATCCATCATCAAAAAATACATTCCATTCTTTCATTCCATGGGAGTATTAGGATAATCAAAAATGCCAAAGATAAAATACCAAAGATATCAGATAAGTGAGCAAGCATGGCTGTAAAATCATATCTTTAGAAGTTTGGGGCCCAGATGAATATACACTAAGACTTTATACTCTGGCTTATACATTTTCAACAAAACTTTTCCTCTTAATAAATATTGTGCCTCACCACAAAATTGCTATTTTTAAAAATAATCAGCTTTATATTATATTTATAAAATAAAACTTTAACCCCAAACCACATTTTTTTTTTCCAAACCACATGTACGGACTGTTTTTATACTTTTCAGAGCTAATTGTATTTGTTGGCAATGAAGTTGGAAAAAAAAAAGCAACCTCCTTCATATTAGCATCATATTTGAGTTGCAGTTTTACTAAAAAAAATGATATTTTAGCAATATCTGTGTGTTCAACAAATTAAAGTTAAGAATATGTCTCTATCTTTATTTGGTCAGTTACCTGCTCTTACCATTTGGCCAGTTTCCAGTTTTGAGCTATGTTATCATTGGAAAGCAGTACATGAGTACTTCTTTGTTACAGACACACTTCACATTTTCAAATAAACATCTTTGATGTAGTCTTTTACCTATATTTTGGGAATTAGTACAGATTTTTATTCAGAGTAAATCAAACTACTCCTCTATAAAAAGTTATTAAATTATAAA
>SJYA01000129.1:45273-64519 GCA_006410615.1 Neotragus moschatus
AGGTGAGAATTATTGAACATCTTTGTTAACTTTTGAATTCAACACTCAAATAATTCTTTTAATTTAAATTTACTTTTTTAAAATTGCTTTACAATATTGTATTGGTTTTGCCATACATCAACATGAATCCGCCACAGGTATACACGTGTTCCCCATCCTGAACCCCCCCTCCCTCCACCCTCCCCATACCATCCCTCTGAAAATTTACTTACGTTCTTTATTTTTTAATGATTTTAATCCTTGATTAGCCAGTACATCTCTGAGATAATATACTTCAACTTTAGCACTTTGCCATCAATACTCACTAAAAATGAAATTCAGTACACAAGGAATTGTACAAAGTTTGTGGTAAACTCTATTTATGAACTCTAAACTCTATTTATGAACTCATAAACTCTATAAATAGAGTTTATGAACTCTATTTATAAACTCTGTTTATGAACTCTATTGATCTTCATTTGGGGGAGTTGATGTCAGTTCCACTGACATCAGTTGGTTTGCTATTAAGACTACATATATAAAAGCTGTGTCTTTCCTTGACAAAAAAGTCTGGTGAAGCTTTTTTTAACCTGTAAATTATGGTAAAAATAAATACAAATTTTATTTTCCTAATTCATTTACTAATGTTGAACTACAAATTTTAAAGCAGATTTGATTAAAAATTAAAAATAACTAGGTATAAAATTTTAAAATATTCTTTTTTTCATAGTTTGATGTGCTTTCAAGTCATAACTGATGAATTTACTTTAGCATGTCATGTATTGTATCAGTGCCACATGTGGCTCAACATGTAAGGATTAAAACACCCAGTGTGGTCCATGTGATGCTCAATGGGATGAGGTCACTTGTCATGCATTTGGGTGTCACAACAATGCCGAATTGCTATAAATGTTTCTAAACATTTATTTTCATTTTCTTTACTTATCTCTTTCCAGACCAGTGACAGAGGGATCTGTACTAGCTCACAGACCACTCTTTGGTCTCAAAATTATAGGTCATAAAAATCTTCTGTGAAGTCTGTTGAAATGCAGATTTAGAGTCAGTAGATTTGAAATAGAGTCCAAGAATCTGAATTTCTCAAAACCCCTTTGATGCCTTTTATAGGGAGCATTTAGACTACAGTTTTGTCATGTGCTCTCTAAGAAGCCTCTATCCCTTTAGGTAATGCTGATCTTATTTTATTAATCCCTGGAGCAATATTTCTGAAAATGTTGACTAGGAATCATCTGGAGTGCTTATCAGAACTCACTGCAGAATCTCAATAATGGGGTCTGGGATTCTGTATCTTTAAAAGTTCTACCAGGCATCCATGTGTACAATCAAGTCTAAAATCTACTGTGTACTATTTGCTTGCAGGCTGTGTTCTATTTTCTTCCATTTCCTCCTATATTTCTCCTCATTTTTATTCAGATTTCCTCTTTTCTTTATTGACTTCTACTCACCTGAGTATTTCTTTTCTTTATCCTGTCCTTTCATGAAGCAACTTAATCTCATGACTTGAAAATGTAAACATCTGTTGATAAATCAACATTTCTTTTTTTGGGGGGGGGGTCTTTATTTTTTTTTTATTTTTATTTATTTATTTTTTTATAGACTGATGATTCATTTCCCACACGATAGCACACATGTTTCAGTGCCATTCTCCCAAACCTTCCCTCCCTCTCCCTCTCCCTCAAAGTCCAAAAGTCCATTCCATGCATCTGTGTCTCTTGATAAATCAACATTTCTAATTTGGACTTTTATCTTTTGTTTCATCTTATATTTTCAGTTACCCTGGGAAACTCTTCTTATATTTTTGACATCTTAATAAAAGGATGAACAAAACTGAACTTGGCTGCTCTCCCAACTTCTTTTATTTATTTATTTATTTGGCTATACCAGGGTCTTAGCTGTGGCATGTAGGATCTAGTTCCCTGACCAGGGATCGAACTCAGGTCCCCTGTGTTGGGAGCCCAGAGTCTTAGCCACTGGACCATGAAGAAAGTCCACTCTTTTATACATTGATTTTTCTGGTTTTATTTTACTAGTATCACAATTTCTCCAGTCCCCAGGATTATGTTTTTAGACTTGGGCTTATTTCTTTTTGTGATAAGCAGGATTCTAAAATGGCTCCTGTGATTCCTATTCCCTGAAATACATACCTTTGGTAATTCCATCCCATCCTTTTGAGAACAGGCAGAACCTGTGATGCACTTATTTTTCCTTTAGTGTCTATCTATTTATTTATTTTTGGCTGTGTTGGATCAGTTGTGGTACATGGGATCTCAGCTCTGGCATGTGGGATCAGGAGTTGTGGCGTGTGGGATCCTAGTTCCCTGAGCAGAGATTGAACCTGCATCGCCTACACTGCCTACACTCAACCACTGGACTATCAGGCAAACCCCCATGTGATTCACTTCTAGCCACTAAAATAAGGCAAAGGTGAAAGGGTTGCTTAAATGTATATATAAGGTCCCAATCAACTGACTTTGAGTTAATCCAAAGGACAATTATCCTCGGCAGGAAGGCAATGGCACCCCACTCCAGTACTCTTGCCAGGAAAATCCCATTGGCGGAGGAGCCTGGTGGGCTGCAGTCCATGGGGTCGCTAGGAGTCAGACACGACTGAGCAACTTCACTTTGACTTTTCACTTTAATGCATTGAAGAAGGAAATGGCAACCCACTCCAGTGTTCTTGCCTGGAGAATTCCAGGGACGGGGGAGCCTGGTGGGCTTCCATCTATGGGGTCGCACAGAGTTGGACACAACTGAAGCAACTTAGCAGCAGCAGCAGCAGCAGCAGGCTTGACTTAATCAAGTGAGCCTTCCAAAAGAGAGCCTTGTCCTTCTCTGAAATAAGAGACGGGAAATGGCAAACACTCCTTCCCTTGCAGGCTTTGAAGAAAGAAGCTGCCACGAATTATACAGCGGCAAGGAAGTGAATCCTGCCAAAAGCCTGTAGAAACTTGGAAGTGAATCCTTCCCTAGTCAAAACTCCAGATGAGAACTCAGCCCAGCTACTACTTCAATTTTCAACTTTGTGAAACCTTGAGCTGAACAGTCAGCAAAGCCATGCTGAAACTTCACACCTACAGAAACTAGAGATAATAATTGTGTGTTGCTTAAGCCACTAGTTTTAGGACAATTTGTTATACAGAAATAAGAGGCTAATATACGTCTTTGCTTTCAATTTCTACATTTGTTCTTTAACCAAGTTCTGTCTCTTCTGCCTTTATAATGTTTCTTATTCTCATCTTTCATCTTATCGTCACTACCACTTTGGTTCAGTATCACATTTATTTACTCTCCTGTCATTGAAATTACCTTTAAGTGGTCTCTCTAGTTCACCCTAAGAAACATGACCCTGAAGCTGGAGAAGAAAGTCACTGCAATTATATAGTGGAGTGTTTAATCTGGTAGCTTTGGTTACAGAGTTGGTTAGATGACAGTAGTGTTCAGGGCAGAGCCACTAGAATGTGTGACTGAGATAGAGTGATAAAGGACTCGAAGGATCTTAGATGTAAGTTAACTGAGAAATCACTATGTTGCACAAGCTATCCAAAGTGAAAGTGAAAGTGAAGTCGCTCAGTTGTGTCCAACTCTTTGCTACCCTGTGGACTGTAACCTACCAGGCACCTCCGTCCGTGGGATTCTCCAGGCAAGAATACTGGAGTGGGTTGCCATTTCCTTCTCCAGGGGATCTTCCCGACCCAGGGATTGAACCTGGGTCTCCCGCTTTAACCTCTGAGCCAGCAGGGAAGCCTGTATCCAAGTGGACAAAAAAGTATAAAATATGCTGATTATTTAATATTATAATGAACTAAATATAAATGAAATGACCCATTTTATGTTGCTTCTTATGCCTTTGTTCATAGAAATATAAAATAGTGCCTCTTTACTTTTTGAGAAGAAATAAAACAAAATATGAATTTTAAATAATCCCTTACAACTAAGAAATCATGTATTGCAAAGTCCAGACCAAAAAGAGTTTGACACCATATGGATAAAACCCCATGATCGTCAAACCTGCTAACAAAAAGGTGACTCACTTAAGCTTTTTCATAGAGTGGCTGCTTTCCACTAGGAAAAAACAAATGCCAGTGTTAATCAAACCAGCATGGAAGTTAATTAGAGCCCCCAGAACAAGCGGATGGGCTTAGCACCATAGACACATGAATATCCTGTTTCTAAAGATGACCTCAAAAGGTTGTGTAACCATCAAGCTCAGCACAAGTCAAAAGCAACTAATTAACTTTTCACTTTTCCTTTAGTACTTTAGTCTCACTCTTTAAAAATATTAATGGAGAAATCTTCCATTACAATTGATATAAATATGCCCATATTCAAAAGTTCTTCCCTGTAGCTTAAGTGGTAAAGAATCTGCCTGCATCACTTGCGACCCAGGTTCAATCCCTGGGTCAGGAAGATCCTCTGGAGGAGGAAATGGAACCCACTCCAGCATTCTTGCCTGGAAAACCCCATGGACAGAAGAGCCTGGCAGGCTGTAGTCCGTGGGGTCACAAAAGAGTGGACACGACTGAGCGTCGGAGCACATGAGCACTCATCTCTCTCAGGGGAGAGGTCTGCCCACTCGTGGGTCACCCATCCCAGCACTGATAAAAAAGAACCATCAAGTGTCTCCTCGAGTATTGCTGGGGCAGCTTTGGTCATGCTATATGTTTGTTTTCTATTATCAGTCAATCAGTTGAGGTCCCAAGATTCCATGAATTGTTTTGAACAAATTCTCTTTCACTTTTGCACAGAATCCTGATGACTGGCCTAGATTTGCTCCTGCTGGTGTCCCCCTTGCTCCTAAGTTGTTTGTGACCTTTGGATTCCCTTCTTGGTTTTGTGGCTCATCCTCCCTTTGCAACTCTAGAGCAAAACTCATGCCAAGACTGACATCCCAGATGTGAACTGTTCCACGGATCAACATCTCATTTGTGAATTGTGAGTTCAACTATTTATCATTTATTTTAACCCATTGCTTTTCTCCATTTGCTCATAAACAACAAAACAATAATAACGCACAAGTGTATATTGAGCACTAACATTGTACAAACTATTGAAGATACAGACATAGACAGGCTTCCGTAGTTGAGTGACAGGTAAAGGATGCAAATGCGGGGAAAAAAGAATTACGATTCCTCCCCCAGGTGAAAGAAATAATGTGCTACAGATATGAATGCAGTAGGCTTTATGAAGCAGGAAGACACAGCACAGGGTTATCAAGGGGTTATCTTCTGTGTAGGTAGACTGTTATCTGGAGGTGTGGCGCCTCCTTCAGCCTAAATGCAAAAGATAGTGAGTCCTGGTCCCCGGTTACCCTGGCTGAATTGGCACTCTCCTTCCCTTTGTAGACTCTCCTGTGTAGATACCTATCATGAGAAATGAGACAGGCCCTGGGGAACTGTATTCCCTTTCCCATTCACATGAATTATTTGTATTGCTTGCAAAGCAAACCACACACAAATAAAGCTAAGTCCAAGTCACTTTCCTTGTCAGTGTTGGAATCCTGATCAGACTTTGTGGTCTGTTTACCTGACTTTCTCCTCTAGTTCAATCTGGAAATGATGCAGAAGCTAAAAGACAAAAAGAGTGGGTTTGAAGAACTGAAGTCAGGACAGAAAAAGCTGGATAGAGAGAACTGGCTCTGTGCTGTTGTAGAGGGCAGGAACTGGCAGGCTGGAGAGGCTTGCATGCACAAGCATGGCACATGGTTGAGGGGAAGAGCTTTTGAGTTGCATTCCTTTCTTGCAATGCCATGCTACCTGCCTGGATGCCCACCCGCCCCCTCATTACTTATAGAAGAGCAGCTGCACTTGCCCAGGACTACTGGGTTCAGCATGGTGACATCAGAGAGGTTCAAGATGACTCAGGCTGAGTGCTGACTTCTATATAGCCCTGTCCTCCTCTCCTCTTCCACCTCCTTCCCTGAGCTCTAGATAACCAAACCCATAAAGAAGAGCTCTAGGGAGACAGCAGTGTTGGAGCAGAGGTTTCTGGAGAGGCCACCTGTTGTGCAGCATACACGCTAAGTTTCTTCAGATATGTCCTACTCTTTGCAACCCCATGAACTGTATAGCCCACCAGGCTCCTCTGTCCATGGGGTCCTCCAGGCAAGAATATTGGAGTAGGTTGCCATGCCCTCCTCCAGATGATCTTCCTAAGCCAAGGATCAAACCTGTGTCTCCTATGTCTTTCTCTTGCATTGGCAGGTAGAGCCACCTGGGAAGCCCATGGGGGAGACAGTAAATGTTACAGAGAAGAGAGAACTAAGCCTAGACTGTGGCTTCTCAGCCACTAGCCACTACCAAAGAGCTATAGTCTTCCCACCTTACCCGAGCCAGGAGCAACACACACTGCTCCACCCTCCCCACGTACACCAGTCTAGGTACACCCAATGAGAAGTCCTCATTGCCAGAAGGAGCAAGACACTGGTTCTGGAGTGAAAACTAGATGAAACAGACTGAATGAAATAGGCATATAGAATTTTTAAAAAATAATGTTTCCTAATATATGGGAGAAAATGGTAAAATAAAAAAACTATTATAAAAAACACAAAGTCAAAAAACTGAGTGTAAAAAGATATCTATCTAATTAGAATTAGATAATAGATTAGATAAAAAACAGAATTATTACAAGTGAGAATGAATAAACTAGATCAGGTCAAGAAACTCTCATGAAAAGGTAGGGAAGATAGAAAAATGATAAAAGTTAGGATGTGTGAAATTTAGTAGATGTCAAAATCTAAGTATAAAGAGAAAAAAGAGAGGAAAAATTGTTTGAGGAAATAATTATGCCTAATTTCCCTGAACTAAAGCAATGTTAAATGAATCATATGGAAAGTATTCCTAGGATGGAAAGGAGGATAAATAAGGAAAAATTCAGATGCAAACACATTATAGTAACCTTTAAGAACATCAACAATATTGAGGAAATTCCAGAACCTATGGATAGATGAGATCTTCACGAAACAAAATGACTTATATTAATCTCAGAATTCTCTGTAGTGACACTGGAAGCAAAAAAGAGGTCACAACTGTGAAGGGGAAAAAAATTAAACATGGAATTTTATTCTACTTGTTATTATTATTAGTTATATAACCATATTAAGCAAAAACCATATATTGATTATGCAGATTATAAAATAATAAATCATTACAGTTCTCATGGAAGTACTTTGCTTGACCACACCAAATCCAACTTTTTCGCAGTAGATTAAATTTGGTGAACATCCTTCCTTGATTGTTTTCCTATTTTTAGTACTTGAGGATGCATTTCTAGACAATCTATCATATTTTAGTGCATTTTTTAAAAAATAAGAAAGACACATATTTTATTATCAGTATTAAATCATCCCTTATTTTGGAGCAGGGATGTTTTTTCATTTGTACAAAATAGCAGTAGACAAGAGGTATACGGAAAAACTAAGATAATATTTATTATCTTTTGATATTATTGTATATGCATGCTCAGTAGTGTCCAAGTCTTTGTGACCCTATGGAATGTAGCCCACCAGTCACCTCTGTCCATGAGATTTTTCTAGGCAAGAATACTGGAGTGGGTTGTCATTTCCTTCTCCAGGGGATCGTCCCAACCCAGGGATCAAACCTGCATCTCAAGTCTCTTGCACTGACGATCAGTTTTATACCACTATTGCCACCTGGGAAATTAGCGTGCAGCTAAGTGAAATTTATTTCTATTATAGTTATTTCCAGGGGACACTTTCTTTATTATACTGACAGAAGCTCAGTGATAGATTATGTCGAGTAGTTATCATATCTCTTAAGCCTTCATAGAAAATGTGTTAGTTGTTTAGTCTTATCTGATTCTTTATGACCTCATGGATTGCAGCTCCTCTGGGCACCAAGCTCCTCTGTCCATGGAATTCTCCAGGCAATGATATTGATGTGGTAGCTATGCCCTTCTCCAAAGTATCTTCCTGACCCATGGATTGAACCCAGGTCACCTGCATTGCAGGTGGATTCTTTACCTTCTGAGCCACCAGGGAAGCCCTTTATAGAGAATAGTGTCAGCTGTTGGCCTTAAAATATATGTCCATAGAATTATTTTTTACTGCAGATAGTGTTAGGAACTCTGAACATTTTAGCTTGACTTTAGTTTGAAGATCACCAGGGTGCAAAAGATAGAAGCTGTATTTATTTACAATCATTGATGAGTTAATGGGACTTTTTTTCCCCCCAATATCGTAGTTATAGAAGCAGTGTCTATTCCATGGAAATAACTAAAATTTTCTGTTTTAAATCTTCTCAAATTATTATTATCAAGGCAAAGAATAAGAAAGGATTCCAATTTGTGCACCTACTTGTAATATTACTAAAACTCTTGAACAATGTTATAAGATAAAGAAAGGCACAAAAAATTTAAGGATTAATTATAAGAAATAAAAGTCTTGTTGGAGGAAGGGGAACCCCCTTCCAGGGCCTGAGAATAAGTTCTTGTCTAACTCTATGAAATGAATTGTCCAATGAGACACCCATGCTGACAAAGCAAAAATCTTTATTGAAAAGGTATACCCAGGCTAAGAATAGTGGGGTATGGGTAACCAGGAGATTGGTTCTGCCATTTGACTCACAATCTCACGTTTTATGGTAATGGAGTTAGCCTTCCAGGTTGCTTCTGGCGAGTCATCTTATTTGTGCCTGTCCATATTTGGTCTGACCTGATGCGAAGAACTGACTCATTAGAAAAGACCCTGATGCTGGGAAAGATTGAAAGCAGAAGGAGAAGGGGATGACAGAGGATGAGATGGTTGGATGGCATCACTGACTTGATGGATATGAGTTTGAGCAGGCTCTGGGAGTTGCTGATGGACAGGGAAGCCTGATATGCTGTAGTCCATGGGGTCTCAAAGAGTCAGACCCAAACTGTTCAGTTTAGCAATTGAACTAAACTGAACTTGGTGTGACTAAGGTCCTTCCTGGTGGTAAATGTTCATCTCTCAGCCAAGATGGCTTCCAGTGCAAGGCTTTCTGGGAGGCAGGCAGGACATACTATGGACTGGTATCTCCTCCCTCCTTTAGGCCCCTCCTGAATTCTTGTGGTTTTTGGTGGCAGGAACATGTTCCTTACTGAGACTTCATATTTTGAGACAGCTCATGTGAGCTGTTATTATTGTGCCTGACCAAGGTGAATGGTTTCAGTCAGTGGTTCCCTAGAGCCTAACTGACCAGGGGCAAGGGAACTACCAAGTCTAGCCCACTGTAATCATGCTCTTCCAGCTAAGATTCAAAAATGGTCACATGAAGGACAATCTGCAGTAATCTTTGCAAGAGAAGGAACTGTCAGAATGGCAGAGTCTAGATTTTGGTGGGATAAATTGAGTGGTGGAAGATAGGACAATGATAGTAGCAAAGTTTAGACCATAGCCAAGGTACTTAAGAAGAGAAAGCAAGATAGAGAATAGTAATGGGAAGCTATGAGATCATGAAAATGATTTTCTCCCTTCCTCTTCATCACTTTCCCACTCTTACCCCAATTTGGGAACCAACATTTCCAACTTTATGCAAGAAAACTTTTAAAACAGTTCTTTTTAGATGAGGAAGATGAGTACTGTATTAATAGGCTTTGAGGATAAATTATGCGAAAAGGGAGAAGCTGAAGATGAGAGAGAGAGAGGGAGAAAATTGGTTTAGTGAGGCTCTGATCTAAGACTGAGGGGATGGGAGTAGAATAGATCAGATATTAGACCCGACCAAGAGGCAGGATTGTCTTCAGTGTAATGAACAGGATAAACCATGAGAGGGAGGGAAATAAACATTTGTATGTAGCAGGGAGAGAAGTTGAGGGAATTTATATGGTGGAATTGCCTTTATTTCTCTGTGACTTGGGAGGCAAAGTCATCTGTAGAATGTAAGGATGTAACGTGTCAGTTTAGAGCTTGAGAATAGAAATAAAAGTTTGAAATTGAAAAAAAAAAAATGGCCTTCTCTTCTTTATTGGAATGGGCCCAGCTTCAAGAGGCTTAGATAATGGCCGTGTCTCAACCACCTGAACTGCCTTCCTCGCTGTAAATCTTTCCTCACAAATAGAAAGCCATGGCAAGCAACCTGTCACAGAATTCCAACTGAGTGCTAAATGCATGCTTTTCTTTAAAACCTCCTCAACGATCACTAAACAGATGGCCTTCCACAGTTAACTTCACCAGAACATCTTGTCAGGCCAAGCCTGTTTAGCTTCGAAGGTGGCATAAGTCATAGCAGTTTTCACTGGCCTGACTGTATTTCACTGTAAGGCTGTTCACCTACTCATTATTTATGCAAGCCTAATAGCTTTTATAAAAGCTAAATTCAGGAAAAGAAAAATGTGATGTCTAATTACTTCATCCTCTTGCTTAAAATGTGTCATAGACACCATATCCTAACTGGGATCAGGTTTTATTATTATTATTTTTTAAAGAATCCTTTTTTTTTTTTTAAAGAATTATTCATTTATTTTTGGTTGCACTGGGTCTGTGTTGCTGCCTGTGGGCTTTCTCTAGTTGAGGCTAGCAGGGGCTACTCTCTAGTTGCTATGTGTAGGCTTCTCATTGCCGTGGCTTCTTTTATCGTGGAGCACAAGCTTTAGGTATGAAGGTTTCAGTAGCTGTGAGTGCATGGGCTTAGTTGCTCCATGGCATGTGGAATCTTCCTAGATCAGGCATTGAACCCGAGTCTCCTGTATTGACAGGCAGATTCTTACCCTCTGGACCACCAGAGAAGTCCCACAGTCCTGCCCTTATGGTGGATAGTCTTATTCTCAAAATCATCTTACCCAGTTTTGTCTCTGAGCTATCTCACAAGCTATTTTTCTTTGTTCCTACATCACTTACCTCTTTGTACTTCATCAAACTAATTTAAACTCATGCTCCTTGTCTCAGCTAAGATATTACTCCTGAGAATTGTTCTCAACCCTCTAGAGGTTAAATGCTTCTGCCAGAATCTTCCACAAGCCCATGTTTCTGCTTTACAATTGCCTCTTCATCATCCATCCCCCTCTGTATTTGTAGCCTCATGAGGTCAGAGACCCTATCTGAAGCATCATGATTCTTTCTGTAGTATCTTAAACATGGTTCCTGTCTCATAATAGAAACTCAGAAAATACTTGTTGAATTAAACTGGGGTCGCACAGAGTCAGACATGACTGAGCAACTTCACTTTCACTTTTCACTTTCATGCATTGGAGAAGGAAATGGCAACCCACTCCAATGTTCTTGCCTGGAGAATCCCAGGGACAGTGGAGCTTAATGGGCTGCCGTCTATGGGGTCCCACAGAGTTGGACACGACTGAAGTGACTTAACAGCAGCAGCAGCAGCTACTATCTTCTGGTTTGAGAAAAGAGTGTATAAAAATAGTAAAACAGGAGTTTGGACAGACATTCCAGTTCTGGTTCCAGGATCTACTAGCTATATGACCTTGTAGAGTAATGTCCTTATTTTTCTTACTTGTAAAATAGAGTTAAGTCTACTTACCATCTTCATTGTTTAAGAAGCAAATAAAACAATGTGTCTAGCACAGATGGCCCCAAAATAGGGTAATATAAATGATAGATTCTATCTTGTGTTATTTTCCCGCTTAAAACATCAGTACCAACATTTTCTAGCTGTTTCTCTTGTTTTTTCCTCCTTCTGTTCATTGTATCAAGATGGCAGTATGAAGTAAGTTTGAAAAGAGCTGTTTATACAATTGGTTACAATAGCAATAGTAACTAAAAATAGCTAACATTTATTAAGCAATGGCTTGTTTCTGGCAATATGCTAAGCAGTTAATATGTACTCTATTCCTAGCACTTATTTCTTTATCATTTTATTTGTGATATTCATTGTTATAGAGGACAAAATCACTTGCTCTTCTTGCAATCAGTGGTGACCTTGGAAGACAAGACTGAGAATCTACTGTTCTGTTCACATTTGAGGTGGGCACAGTGTATGCTGCTGTTTATTTTATATCCCCTCACCTTTTCATGCTGCTAGGGCACAGTAACACAGAAAGGAGATGCATGAGGAGGTGGTCTGAGCCACTCCCCTCCCACAATTTTTACTCACAAAATATGCCAGCCTGTGGCTATACGAAATGCCTGCATCTTCCCAAAGATGGGACTGATTTTTGGCCTGTCCTCTTCTTAGAACTCCTATAAACATCCTGTACATTTTAATGTTACTGTCACATTGTGTGCTTGTTTCCTTAAATACATATATAATTGTTTGCTTATCACCATATTGTTCTGTTTCCCCAGTAGGTTGTTCACTATGGCAGAAACTGTATCTTAATACCTCAGAACCTCATATTGCAGGAGTCATATGATAGCTTCCTAACACTATTCTTGAGTGAATATATTTTGAATAAATCACCCCCTGTTTATACACACACACACCCATGTCCATGCACACACGCACATATACTTTCTAGGACATATGGCTCTCGTAATTCTGTGTACCTCGCAGAGCTTTATTTTGTTGAGGTAAAAGACACCACTGCACAGTGCTGGCTGGCTCCTGTGGAAAGTTTGGGCTGTAAGAAGAACATCTGGGAGAAAAGGGGTTCACAGAATGAATAGGTTGTACATCTTTGTTGAAGACTGGAGAGATGAAGGGAAAATGTGAAACTAAGTGTGCTAACGTGACCTTGACCATTATTCTGAGCTAGCCTTCTTTTGCCACTGCAGTCAAAATAATTTTCTCAATTAAGTTCTGGGTTCTCATCTGTCAAATAAATGTGCTAAAAGTGACCTTCACAGGATAGTCCTCAGGAAAAGCTAATAAATGATTGCAAGAATCTGAGACAAGGAAAAGCACTGAGGAAATCTTGAATAATAAATCAGGACCTTTCGGTACTAAATCAGACTGAGAGGCATTTAATTTGGAATCTTCCAGTGTTTGGCTATCTGCTAAAGGAAAAAGGGTCGCGATAAATGTATTATAAAAGAAAAGCTGACAGTTGAGAAACTAAAATGAAAAGTAACAACATAAACGATGTTAGGAGATGCCTTCAAGGAGACGAATCTTCAGAAAGTTGAGATCTCAGTTTTGAACATTTCTTTCTCTATAATTGTTGTTCTGCATGGCGCTGCACTATGATGAAATGGCCATAAACTCAGTGTGATAGGCCTGCAGAATAATTTAATTATAATTTAACATTTACTTTTATGCTATGCAATTACTTACATTGCTTTTTCGCTGAAGACAATACATTTAAGCAGCTGCACACAATGAAAAAATAGCTGACAGGGTCAATTCTCAAGTTATGCTAAGGTTTAGTTACATTCCTTTTTCACCCAGTGGACTTACCAAATTAGGCAGTCTGAGACTGGTTAAAAGGAAAATCAGATAAGTAATCAGGTACCCTTGATTCTCCTCCAAATCTTTTCACAATCTAGCATTCTGAATTTTGTAGATTCCTTAATCTTTAGTGGATCAATCACTATTATGTGTAGACATTGTCACTTGATGGTCAATTATTTTTTTATTTACTAGCATTCTGTAAGAATGATACTAATAATGTTTAAAGAATAAAAGAAAGTCTATTGTTTATGAGATTAAATTTATCCCTGAAGCCAATCATTGACATATATTGGGTGTCTCCTATCCCGTATTGTGCAAGACTAAATCATGATGCTTGGCTTTCATTCTGTATTCTAGATCCTTTTATATTTTTCCTCTTCCTGTAGCTTGCACGTGAGCAATTTAACTGCAAAAATATTTGTTGCTTAGTTACAATGCTGAAATGACTATACGAAAGTGTCACTTAAAATATTTTTGTGTTAAATATATCATTTCCATGTTCTCTCTTTATACTGGAGGATTAAACAGTCTATGTTAATTTTAAAATTAACACATATCTTTTATTACCAACGAATCAATTTTGACTTGCATAATTTAGAATTTTGAGTGATCCTGATGACAACAAATTGGCTCTGTTAGAATTAAAGTTTCCAAGTAAAGGCCATAACTTTGAGCCTAGACATTTAAAACTTAAGGGGACACAGAATTTATTTCATTTATTTATATATTTTACAGTGGAATATTAGACATATTTTTAAACACTTTCGTTGAGAAGCAGTTAACATAAAAATTCACCTATTAAAATGTACAATTCTATGTTTTAAAATATATTTTCATGATTGTGCAGACATCACCACAATTTAAACTTTCACTCCTCCTTAAAAGAAACCACATAACGTCAGCCTTAAGCAATCAACACCATCTCCTTCTTCCGCACCTCCCACTAGTCCTAAGTCCTAAGCAACCAGTAATTTATTTTCTTTCTCTATGGATTTACTTATTCTGGATATTTCAAAGAAATTAAACCACATGATATATGTTTTTGTGTGTTTTGATTTTTTCAGTTCAGTTCAGTCCCTCAGTCGTGTCTGACTCTTGGCAAACCCCACGAATCACAGCACGCCAAGCCTCCCTATCCATCACCAACTCCCGGAGTATATCCAAACTCATGTCTATTGAGTCGGTGATGCCATCCAGCCATCTCATCCTCTGTTGTCCCCTTCTCCTCATGCCCTCAATCTTTCCCAGCATCAGGGTCTTTTCCAATGAGCCAGCTCTTCACATCATATGGCCAAAGTGTGGAGTTTCAGCTGCAACATCAGTCCTACCAATGAACACCCAGGACTGATCTCCTTTAGGATGGACTGGTTGGATCTCCTCGCAGTCCAAGGGACTCTCAAGAGTCTTCTCCAACACCACAGTTCAAAACCATCAATTCTTCGGCACTCAGCTTTCTTTATAGTCCAACTCCCACATCCATACATGATCACTGGAAAAACCATAGCCTTGACTAGATGGACCTTTGTTAAAGATGTAATGTCTCTGCTTTTTAATATGCTGTCTAAGTTGGTCATAACTTTCCTTCCAAGAGTAAGTGTCTTTTCATTTCTTGGCTGCAATCACCATCAGCAGTGAGTTTGGAGCCCAGAAAAATAAAGTCAGCCACTGTTTCCACTGTTTCCTCATCTATTTGTCATGAAGTGATGGGACTGGATGTCATGATCTTAGTTTTCTGAATGTGGAGTTTTAAGCCAACTTTTTTACTCTCCTCTTATACTTTCATCAAGAGTCCCTTTAGTTCTTCACTTTCTGCCATAAGGGTGGTGTCATCTGCATATCTGAGGTTATTGATATTTCTCCTGGCAATCTTGATTCCAGCTTCTGGAATTTCTCATGATGTACTCTGCATATAAGTTCAATAAGCAGGGTGACAATACACAGCCTTGATGTACTCCTTTTCCTATTTGGAACCAGTCTGTTGTTCCATGTGCAGTTCTAATTGTTGCTTCCTGACCTTCATACAGGTTTCTCAAGAGGTCGAGGGCAGTGGCCGAGAGGAGCTACCCCTCACCTCCGAAGTCAGCGGTGGCAGCGAGAGAAGCTACCCCACGTGTGAGGTAAGAAGCAGTGGCTGTGCTTTGCTAGAACAGCCGTGAAGAGATATCCCACATTCAAAGTAAGAGAAACCCAAGTAAGATGGTAAGCACTGAGAGAGGGCATCAGAGGGCACACAGACTGAAACCACATTCATAGACAACTAGTCAATCTGATCACACAGACCACAGCCTTATCTAACTCAATGAAACTAAGCCATACTGTGTGGGGTCACCCAAGGCCTACAGAAGCAGACAATATTAAGAAGAAGTGGCAAGAATACATAGAAGAACTGTACAAAAAGGTCTTCATGACTCAGATAATCACGATGATGTGATCACTCACCTAAAGCCAGACATCCGGGAATGTGAAGTCAAGTGGGCCTTAGGAAGCATCACTATGAACAAAGCTAGTGNCTCTTGAGAGTCCCTTGGACTGCAAGGAGATCCAATCAGTCCATCCTAAAGGAGATTAGTCCTGGGTTTTCATTGGAAGGATTGATGTTGCAGCTGAAACTCCAATACTTTGGCCACCTGATGCAAAGACCTGACTCATTTGATAAGACTCTGATACTGGGAAAGATTGAGGGCAGGAGGAAAAGGAGGCAACAGAGGATGAGATGGTTGGATGGCATCACTGACTCAGTGGACATGGGCTTGGGTGGACTCTGGGAGTTGGTGATAGACAGGGAGGCCTGGCATGCTCCAGTTCATGGGGTTGCAAAGAGTCAGGCATGGCTGAGAGACTGAACTGAACTAAGTATGAGAATCTGAGTCTCTTTAGTTACTGTGAAGATTTCTGAGTGTATGTCTCTGTGTGTATGTTTTTTCACTTAATAGATCTAGACAGATTGAGGCTGAAATTTCCAAACTAACTTCTGTGAGCTATGGTTCTGATTTTGGTTCATTTTTCAAATAGTTTGCAGTACTAATTGCAGCTGTCTCCCATGTATATGCCATTCAGTCTAAGACCTTCAGGATGGTTAACCAAAAGCTCAATTTTCAGAAGCTTTGCTACACTGTTTAGGGTCATATTTATGTATATGTAGTTGAGATTATACACACTTCTTTAGAATCGCTTTCTCATTGAATCTCCTTGACACTTTGTGGCTCTCAGAGAGTCCTACCCTTCTCTTCCGTCCAGAAAACTAGGGCTTTAGTTTTCCCACTAGACTGTATACTCCCAACAGTATTGTTAGAAAGAATGGTTCTTTCCCTCAGAGTTCTGGGCCAACCCAACTGCCGCTGTCCAGCTCTGCCACGCTGCCCCGGGGTTACGTGGGACTAGAATGAGAAAAACAGAAGCAGTGAACTTTCCCATTGCTGTGACCCCAGGGGCTCCTTTCTCCAGTGTTCATATCAGAAATAAAGGTCTTCTCTTGGAGCATTTTCTGCCCAGATTGCAATTCTGGCTTTTGTGCTGCTTTTTAGTCCAGGCTGGGAGATATTGGAGGGAAAAAGCACAAGAAACTCACTCTTATATTGGTCTTACTTTGAGTTCTGGTTTTCTTTGTTATTTTATGCGCTACTTTTTAACTTTTCAGAGTTTTCAGATAGCTGTTCAATGCATCTGTCTAGGTTAAGTTGTATTCAGTTGGAGAGAAGATGAAGTACCTTTACTTTTATCTCAACTGGTACCAGAACCTTAAATGCATGTTGAAAAGATTGTATTAAAATGGGTTATTTATTATTTATGTCTATTTCACTTATTTCTTTTCTCTCCACATATTTTTAGGTTTCTATTTTCTAAACAACTCTAGACAAATGGCACAATTCTTTTTGAAAAAAAAAAATCCCTCATAGAACAATATTCCTGATCTTATATTATTATTTAGCCTCATGTTTTCTTTATCTTATCACCAAGAATCATTTCTTTATCTTATTTCACCAAATTTTAAGGTTATTTTCTCTAGTCCTACTTGTGGCATATCATTTTCTATATAAGAAGTTGTTAGATCAGTATTTAGAGAAATTTAGAATTCTAGTTGAATGAATCTATTTAAATAAAAATTCTTTAGGAAAATACACATGTTTAAGAAGAACTAGGGGCTTCCGTGGTGGCTCAGTGATAAAGAATCTGATGCCAGGCAGTAGACACAGGTCAGAGCCTTGGGTGGAAAGATCCACTGGAGAAGGAAATGGTAACCCACATGAGTATTCTTGCCTGGGAAACCCATGGATAAAGGAATTTGACAGTCCATGGGGTTGTAAGGAGTCTACCTAGTGACTAAATAACAGCAACAAAGAACAATGGCACAATGAAAGGAAAATAGGTTTTAATGTCTCCCTCCTATAAAGGAGCAGTCTACATCTCCACCTGCTGGATATACATATACAATTCACAGAGTTTGCTGAANCCCATGGATAAAGGAATTTGACAGTCCATGGGGTTGTAAGGAGTCTACCTAGTGACTAAATAACAGCAACAAAGAACAATGGCACAATGAAAGGAAAATAGGTTTTAATGTCTCCCTCCTATAAAGGAGCAGTCTACATCTCCACCTGCTGGATATACATATACAATTCACAGAGTTTGCTGAATAAAGTGAAGTCGCTCAGTCGTGTCTGACTCTTTGTGACCCCATGGACTGTAGCCTACCAGGCTCCTCTTTCCATGGGATTCTCCAAGCAAGAGTACTGGAGTGGGTTGCCATTTTCCTTCTCCAGGGGAACTTCCCAACCCAGGGATCAAACCTGGGTCTCCCCCATTCTAGGCAGATGCTTCAACCTCAGAGCCACCAGGGACTCCAATATGCTTCAAAATAACATACAAGTGCAGAATGCTGACTTTTAGGTAAGTTCTTCTCATTGACTTGATACAGTTATTAGATTTTTTTCTCTCTAATCTTATGATTATCATAACTCATTATATATATTTTTCACTGATCATAGGTATACCATATATTTTGTGGTGTTTAATAATAATAAGTCTATAGACAAGTTCAGGTTTAATCTGCTGAGTGAGCTTAAGAACACTGGAATGAGGGTAGAACTACAGAATATAACCTCAGCATTGAAAGGAACTGTATATGCCTGACCTTGTGTGAATTTAAGACACCAAATTGATTTCTAAATAAACTAGTAAATGTAGAGGTAAAGATTTTTCAGAATCTGAAATGAAAAAAGGCAAAAAAGTGTTATGTTTCCCTAAGGTAGATCTCTTTTTATGGTAGACCATATAACAAAGCAATAAAGGAAGAGGCAATACTTGCATCCCCAGTGGACTGTTTAAATATTACTGTGACTGAGAACAAAAGCCTTCAAAATTTCCCTAGCTCTCTTGTTTAAATCTATATGGGAATACAGATTTAGAGCTAAATGGAGCACAATCACACAGGGAGCCTCTGGAGGCTACAAGGACTATGAATATTGATGGGAATTCACTTCTGTGTTGTGCCCTGAACCAATGACAACAGACTAGTAAACAACTATTTCTTTGGAGATGCAAATAGATTCCATAGACTGTGAACTGAGACTCTTTCTCACTCAGATCTTATTCAAAGCAGACAGTGTATTTAGAAGGATACACATATCCTAACAATTAGACTGGATATGGCAAACCAGAAACAAAGAAACAGAATTAGTTCAAACTCATTATAACTATAAACAAGACTTTTTTTTCCCTTTCTCACCAAGTCGCCTAGAGATGGCATTATTTTTACTTCACATTTTAAAAATAAATTCATTCTAGAAAATTTGCTATCGAGTATTTAGCAAGATTTTGCTGATCTGAATTCTACCAATGCTACCCTTTAGAGAAATACAGTATTTTCTAGAAGATTATTGCTAATGTCACTTTTATTTATGGTGAAAAGATCTATTTTCCAATTAGGAAAATTTCTCTCTGGAGTCTCCAAAAGTTTATAAGTGACCTTTCCTATGACAAAATGC
>SJYA01000129.1:64716-76607 GCA_006410615.1 Neotragus moschatus
AAAAAAAAAAAAAAAAAAAAAAAAAAAAAAAAAAAAAAGAATAGTTGATGAAAACTCTGAAAATGATATTCTGAAGAGAAAAATAGAATCCTTTCTTTTAGAGGAGAAAAGCAGCAAAGGATATTGGATGGAAATTTGGAGAAAAAAAAGAATACTCAATCTAAAGAAAAAGTGTACTCAATGTGAACAAGGTATTAGTTACTCAGTTGTGTCCAACTCTTTGTAATCCTATGAACTGTAGCCTGCAAGGCTCCTCTGTCTATGAAACTCCCCAGGCAAGAATACTGGTGTGGGTTGCTGTTTCATCCTTCATGATATCTTCCTGATTAAACCCAGACTTAAACCCTCATGTTTGCCTTGCAGGCAGATTCTTTACCATCTGAGCCACCTGAGAAGTCCTCACTGTAAACAAACCATCAGAAATGATGGGGTTGAATAGTAAAATTTAGCTAAAATTATTATTACTTTAAAATAATTACTTTAAAGCTTTAGCTTAAATAATAGTACTTTTTTTTTTTTAAAAAAAGCAAATTACTTTAGATTATTTACAAAACAGACAAAAGAAATAAACTTCTGTACTGCTTTATTACTGCAGGGAAAAACAGTCTCAAGGTCTATTTGGGAAAAACTGGATTTTCTGAGAATGGGCCGCATATTGTTCTTTGTGTTTATAGGAGTTAAGTTGAACTATAAATACAGAGACAAACCAACAGTGTGTCTACATAGCAAGTGCTAAAGTACCACTCTGTATGGGTGCTTAGATATCACTGAGAATGCCAGTAGGATGGGAAAAAGAATGAATTTTGCTTCCTCTTAGGAAGACCATTGTATTCTATGAGAAAGGTTTCATTGATATGTCCTCAGGGTGGGTAGTTAGATCTCCATGAATATGCTCAAGCAATAATAGATGACTAGCAAATTGCCAGCTTCCCTAGTGGCTCAGAGATTAAAAAGTCTCCTGCCAATGCAGGAGAGAAAAGAAATGTGGGTTCAGTCCTGAGGTTGGGAAGATCCCCTGGAGGAGGACATGGCAGCCCGCTTCAGTATTCTTGCCTGGAGAATCCCATGGACAGAAGAGCCTGGTGTGCTACAGTAGATACGGTTGCAAAGCAACCGATGAAGCAACTGAGCATGCGTGCACCCACAGGAAATTGCCATCTCATGAATATTTTTAAATTGTAGGCTCTCATGTTCAACAGTGGAAGGTTTGCCAAAGAAGTGGGTGACAGAAGAGCAAGAATGAGATGAACTCCAACAGCAGCCCTCCTTGGTTCCATCTGACTTGACACCCTCAGTCACCTCTCTAAGTAAATATTTCCAATATTTACACAACATCTGTTAAAAGAGGAACCAAATTGTTAGCCTACATGATTTAGTCTAGATCTGCTTATATATCATACTCATGATTGCCATAAACTTGCAGAATGCTGTTTTTTTTCTTGTTTGAGGATATTTCTGCTAACAGGAAGTAAGAAAATTCAAACTTTCCTTTACCCACACATTTGAAAATTAGAAAATAGATTCTACAGATTCTGTTGGGGTCTATCAATTTTGTCAATTTTTCTTGAGACATTTCTCTATACCTTTGAGCCACAATCTGGGTTGTTTCAGCTGCCCTGACTTTCCTCATTCCTGAGCTTCTAGTAGACCTACCGTGCAGAGCCCCTCTGAGACACGCACAAACTCTCACATCTCACATTCTCAGTGCCCTTCCAAGATGTAGCCGAGTCCTGAGGAGCGGAGGGTGTAGGTCAATTCTTTTATCTTGACACATTTGCAGTAAGTTGACCCAATTATGGTCCTCTTTCCTCCCGCCATCATTAAAGATGTAAGACCCTTAGATCATCCATTTTCTCCTTAGCTTTCTCAACCCACTACTGTTCTCTCTGGTCAACTCCCCAAATTTCAATTGTGCTCTCTGAGAAACTTCTGTTCTTTGATTATTAGGTTCTCATTCATCTTCAATCACCTCACTGATCCTTCCCAACAATGCCTCTTAAGTGAGCACTGGCTCTTCCTAGAGGGAATCATCTTCCTCGCAGCTTTCACCAGCAGAAGGAAGCTTGTTATTCTTCCAAAACCTACTTAAATTCTAGTCTGGGTTTTGAGTCCATGGTCAGAGGCTGCTGTCTGTCTGTAGTTATTCATTCTCCTTCCTTCTGCAATAACAGAATGCTCAGTTTTTAGTTGAGCCATAGTCACCCAGAGTTAAGGATATTTCCCCAAATCTTTTACAATTGACTGGCATGGGACTGAGTTCTGATTAGTCAGCTGAAATAGCATATGCAACTTCCTCAAATACTTTTCAAGGGAAGAGACACACCCTTCTTCTGCCTCCTCCCTATAAACTGGATTGTGGAGCTAAAACAGCTATGATTTAAGGAATGAAGATCACAAATTAGTATATCACACTAATAGCTATTGCCATGCACAGAGCATAAACAATATGATCAATTGAAATATAAGTTTTTATATTAAAATTCACAATCTTTATTTTGAAGAAAAAGAGTTCCACTCCAGCCAACTGTATAATCCAGGAAATGGCTCTTTTATACTGCCCATATGTTCATTTATCTCCAGGTTTAGAAATGGATTTCAATAAATGCAAACTAAATTAACACTAAGAGGCCAACCACAATGTGTCTGCATGTTCTTTATGATCTAACCATCCTCAGAATGTGACAACTATATTACACTGACATGGTTGCAGACCTCTGGATCACTTTTGTGTCAGTAGCTTAGTTATGCTTTATAGTTGGAAAAAATGATAAGAAATAAAGTTTTGAGAAAAGGAAAGCCAGGAACTGGGGAGATTCAATGTTTCTTAGGTGCCTCTTGGCCAGAGACAGTGCAATTGTGTGTTTGACATGGAAAATTCCATCACAGTAGGATTGGGCTTGATAGGAATAGTGATGGATGTCTGTCATGTCCGTGTGTGATTTCTGTCTTTGTATGGCTTTAATCATCAATAAAGCATTTAGAAAGGCAGAGCATAGATAGTATGCTAGCATGTGAGAGCTCACTCCTGGTAAGAAAATATAATGAAGCCAGTCTGTTTATTGTTATCGAAACACCCATGAATCCGTATCACTTTTATTGTCCTGCCTAGGTTTTCTTGTGTTTATAAAGATATCTTGAGACATTATCACGTTTTTTTAACTAAAATTCAATTATATTTCTTTTGGTTATTTATCTCCAGTGTTTGGCTTCCTTTAGAGGATACACAATTTCCTGAAATGCTCACAGCCTTGTATTCAACACTTTAATCTAAATTATACTGGAAATCAACGTCTAAATTGTGGTTTGGTAGTTTCTGGAATCTATCTTTCATCTCCTGCCTAAAAATTGGAGTTTTTCTTTATTCTATTGTTCTGGAATTTGTCATATTTGTCTCAATTCAATCATTACTAACAGGTGGTTCCATGATCATATTATGTAGATTTTGTGTCCTAGAGTGTAACTGATTAGATTCCAGGATCTTAAAGTCATTTAAAACAGTTTGGTGCTTTTGTATTATTTTGATTTTTTGTTTGCTTGTTTGTGCAACAAATATTTATGCAAGCCTGAAGCGTTTGGGTTCAGAGTTGGGATCAGGGCTATAATAACTAGATACAGATTTTGCTTGCTAAGAATTTGTGTCATAATAATAATAGTTAAAGGCATTGAGCATTGCAAGGACTACTTATCAGATGTTTGACTACTGAATACTCCTTTTTTCCTCATAGTGTCATGGGGTTGATTCCATTGATTTTATAGAAGAATCCACTGAACAGAGGGCTCCAAGGAGTATTGAAGACCTCACAACTCATAAGCAGAAGTGTTAGTATTTAAATCTAAAATTTGTATTCACATCAGAGTATAACTCTGGGTCATTAGCCTTTACTTGACTTGAAATTTGGTCTCTTATTAATCCAACTGACCATGCCAGTTTGGATTTTAAGGCCATTCTTAACAGAAAAGCTAGAAACAAAGTTTCATTCAGAAATCATGTTTACTTTCTGTCACACATGGATGTATCCTAATTCCATTAATGGACGTGTATGACTATGCTATGCTAATAGAAATATAATATTATATTGCCTTCTTCCAATCCTGAGGAATGTTCTTTCCTACTCCTTTTCCTAGCATTAAGCATACTTGTAAACCACCTTTACTTTTTTCTTTCTTTAATCCAAAGACTCTTCTCAGTGATCCTTTCTTTCTATATATTTCAACATCTCTATCGTGAACTTATAGGTTTTCCTTCTTTTCAATGTATTCCTTCTACTTATCCACATTTCCTTTATCTGAAATCATCAAAAATATCTCTGAGTACCTGTATTTTAAAAGACATTATGCTAAGTGAAATAAACGAGGCACAGAAAGGAAAAAACACTACATAATCTCACTAATATATGGAATGTAAAAAGTCAAATATGTAGAGATAAAAAGTAGAATGATAGTTAAGAAGGTAGGGGAAATGGAGCGATATTGGTCAAAGGGTACAAAGTTGTACCCTTGTAGGATGAATAAATCTAAAGATTTCATGTATAGCATGATGACCATAGTTAATAGCACTGTATTGAATACTAGAAATTTGCTGAGAGTAGATTTCAAGTGCTTTCCTCACATATGTCAATTAGCTAGACTGTAGTGATCATTTCACTATGTGTATCAAATCATTTGTATGCCTTAAATATATATAATTTTTGTTTTAAAATTCATTTAAAATAATGCCTTCTTCTCCGGTGGTTATACTTATTAGGATCATAGACCGTTATTGCCTTTCCTCTTTAACTGAAAAATCTTATTCCTGAGTATATTTGATAACAACAATAAGCCTTCTCATCCCCTACATTTCTGAATATCAACTTTCCTAAAGTCTAAGATGCATGGGAGATCAGATCTAGGGTTCTCTTCTTGGCTAAAGTGACAAGATGATTTGTAAGCCTCCTGCCACTTAAATTCATCAATAAATTATTTTTGATAATAACGAAATCCAAAGCAGATAGAACCTTGTTACTTCCACTGCCTCATTAGAAATGAAAAGTCAGCAAGATAATAACATTTGCTTTGCCTGAGTAATATAAGATTTCTAGTCAAATCTAAAGAGATGTGATTGCCTAACTCTTGGTAGGCGTCTTTGCTAATAAAAAAAGCAATGTGTATTAGAAAACATATTTCATTTGTTCAGTCTGCTCTATGGTCAGCAGCAGCCAAAACTCTTCTTGAGGAAATAGATATTGTTCTTCATTTAGAGTCAGGACACCAGTGTTCAAATCCTGTTATTGGTTCCTCTTAGCAGCATCATCACCTTTCAGAAGTAACTGAGCTTCTATTCATTTTCTATCTTCTGTAAAATGGAATCAAAGGGAATAATGTGAAAGAGGTATTTTAAAAATATTATAGACGTTAGTGTAATAAAAATAATAACAGAATCTCCTGTGTTTTCACAACCTTTATTGCCCTTACCTAAATGAATGTTTACAAAGTTAAAACGAGTGAACCTTAAGTGGTTATTCATTGCGTCTTTGGATTCATGCTGAAAGTTCAGTTCAGTTCAGTCGCTCAGTTGTGTCCGACTCTTTGCGACCCCATGAATCGCAGCATGCCAGGCCTCCCTGTCCATCACCAACTCCTGGAGTTCACTCAGACTCACTTCCATCTAGTCAGTGATGCCATCCAGCCATCTCATCCTCTGTCGTCCCCTTCTCCTCCTGCCCCCAATCCCTCTCAGCATCAGAGTCTTTTCCAATGAGTCAACTCTTTGAATGAAGTGGCCAAAGTACTGGAGTTTCAGCTTTAGCATCATTCCTTCCAAAAAAATCCCAGGGCTGATCTCCTTCAGAATGGACTGGTTGGATCTCCTTGCAGTCCAAGGGACTCTCAAGAGTCTTCTCCAACACCACAGTTCAAAAGCATCAATTATTTGGCGCTCAGTCTTCTTCACAGTCCAACTCTTGTATCCATACATGACTACTGGAAAAACCATAGCCTTGACTAGACAGACCTTAGTCGGCAAAGTAATGTCTCTGCTTTTGAATATGCTATCTAGGTTGGTCATAACTTTTCTTCCAAGGAGTAAGCATCTTTTGAAAGTTAACTTTAATGAATAATCCAAAACCTTATTTTTTTTAATCAAAAGTCATAGTCAAGATAGGTTGATGTTTATTTTTATTTTTTACAATTTAATATGATATAGTATTTTACTAATTGAATGGTTACTTAAATGTGTTCCTGGTATTATTAGAGTAATTATCAGAAAAATCTATTCCCTTAGGACTCAATCATATATAGACCATGTTTTTCATTAAAATTCTTTCAAATATTTATATATAAAAGGATAATTTATAATCTGTATATCTTGTCATCACAATAATCTGTGTTTGAATTCTGGCTTTGAAAAATACTTGTTGTGTGATCTTAGGCAAGAAGTAATTTTAATTATCTGCATGTGTACACACTCAGTTGCTCAATTATGTCTGACTCTTTGTGACTCGGTGTTCTGTAGCCTGCCAGGCTCCTCTGTCCATGAGATTCCCAGGCCAGAATCTGGAGTGGGTTGCCATTACTTACTCCAGGGGATTCTGACCCAGGGATCAAATCTACATCTTCTACATCTCCATTGGCAGGTGAATTCTCTACCACTGAGCCACATAGGAAACCCAATTTTAATTCTCTGAAGCTCAGTTAATGCATCTAAAAAATAGTGATAAAAGTATTTACTTGATGTGAATTATAAATGAGAGATATTGTGCATGAAAATATCTTATCTGATATTAATTTAATGCACTTATTGTACATCTGATGCAAAGAACCGACTCATTGGAAAAGACTCTGTTGTTGGGAAAGATTGAAGACAAGAGGAGAAGAGAACAACAGAGGATGAGATGGTTGTATGGTATCACCAACTTGATGAACACCAGTTTGAGCAAGATTTGGGAGTTAGNAGATATTGTGCATGAAAATATCTTATCTGATATTAATTTAATGCACTTATTGTACATCTGATGCAAAGAACCGACTCATTGGAAAAGACTCTGTTGTTGGGAAAGATTGAAGACAAGAGGAGAAGAGAACAACAGAGGATGAGATGGTTGTATGGTATCACCAACTTGATGAACACCAGTTTGAGCAAGATTTGGGAGTTAGTGATGGACAGGGAAGCCTGGTGTGCTGCAGTCCATGGGGTTGCAAAGAGTTGGACATGACTGAGTGACTGAACTGAACTGATTATTAAAAATCATGTCCCTGTATATCATTATAGAATTAGGAGTCCATCTTAAGGTATATGACTGTGCACAGCTCCAGGGAGTGTCATATTCATAGCCTTCTATGTATGTGGCATACCCTGTAGTTAGTTGTTCAAAGACTTGGCTTTGAACCCAAGTTAATTACTTTCTGGTCTGCAGATTCCACTAATAAAAAACAAAGAACCTGGCACTGTGCTAAATGATTGGAAAACAAAAACAAATGTGATACCATCCCTTTTCTAATGCTGTGTATAATTTAATAAAAATTTTAGATAGGAAATTATGCTAGAGAAAAACAGAAGCAAAGCCCTTTGCTTTCACAGACAGTTGCTTGGTGCACATTGGGAAAAGATTCCTTCTCAGGGTAGAGATGTTAGAGAAAGCTGTGCCTTATAGGATGGGATGCCAGGCAGTTCAAGCTTGATGCCACACCCATGATTTGGAGAGCTAAACTCAGGCCAAAATCACATTTCCTTATCAAGGTACCTCTGTGTACAGTACAACCTGCACCACTGTCCTTCAGTTCAGTTCAGTCCCTCAGTTGTGTCCGACTCTTTGTGACCCCATGAATCACAGCACGCCAGGCCTCCCTGTCCACCACCAACTCCCAGAATTCACCCAGACTCATGCCCATCGAGTCAGTGATGCCATCCAGCCATCTAATCCTTCGTCATCCCCTTCTCCTCCTGCCCCCAATCCCTCCCAGCATCAGAGTCTTTTCCAATGAATCAACTCTTTGCATGAGGTGGCCAAAGTACTGGAGCTTCAGCTTCAGCATCATTCCCTCCAAAGAAATCCCAGGCAGATCTCCTTCAGAATGGACTGGTTGGATCTCCTTGCAGAATTGAAGGTTATCATGTTATCTTTGGATCTGCTATCATGGAAGATTGGGTGGTATGAACTAGTGAAACCTCAAAATATTGTGTTATGGGTATAAAGCCAAGTGACCGTGTCTTGGATCATTGTTGCATTCAGTGAAAATGAATCTAGCATTTATAACAATTGAACAGCAATTTAAACTTTTACTGTACAATTTAGAGAAAGTGCCAAAAGCAACTGCATTGATTCAAAAGAATCCATATAACAGAACTTCTTAATTGTATGTGTGTGTGTGTCTTTCAACGTTTCATATCTATGGATGAGTGGAGGTGGAAGAAATGTTTCTTCCTGTCCCAGTGATTTAAGTCATCAGACTTTTTGTAGGAATTGGCTTTATTTATATGTAAAATGATGAGGAATGTTCTAACACCCTATGACTTTTAAGAATAGAAATTCTCATTTGCAGATATCATTGAAGTCTATAGAGTTGATGAGTTAAGCTGATATTTTTCCTTTTTCCCAGTACTTGATAAAGTTAGTAGTTTTGTATTATAAATGACTTTTCTCCCCATGGCCTTGTAAAATATACTACAAACTAAAGTTAAGGTTGACAAACTGCTATACTTCCTTTTCTCTCCTAACCCTAAAAGCTCATGAAAAATATATACACTTTGGGATAGGGAACAGATAATTAATGGTTGCCTATAATTCTGAAGCTGAGCATGTTCAATCTGGGTAATTATACCAAATCAAGCAGAAGCACTACTATCAGCTGTTAAATGCTATTGTACCACTAGGCTTTTTACCTTTGTTTTTCCACTTGAGATGTGACATGACATCTTAATTGAATATATCCTCAAGTTGCTGAGAAATTTTTAAACATACATAAGTACTTTCTCCCTACTGAGTACTCAAGAACAGTTCTCAAAGTCTACAGATAATGATGTATCTTACCCGATCTTTCTAAAGTTGCTTCTGGAGAGGCACTAAATATCTATTTATAATTCATGTTTTAAGCATTTAAAATAGTCTTTTCACATCAACGCTTTACTTCCTTTATTTGTATTCACTCACTGCTCTCAGTAAGATCAGTCTGAAAGCCAGATTGAAAAGCACATCATCCTAGAATTCATAAATTCATGAGGAGTCATTTTACCTACCATCCTAGTTTACACACGAAGACAGTGAAACTGATACAGTTTAATACTCTTTGGAAAAATGAATCATCAAACTCAGTCGTGATCTATCAAGAACTAATACCTAATTCCCAGTGTATTTTTCAACTTTAAAATTCTCTCAGGAGTTTCAGGGTGCAGAGCTCAAGCTGATGTCAGCCTTTTCATAGAGTTGAGGCAGTGAGCACAATTCAAACTAGATTTTATAAACTAAGTTTACGTCTATCACTTAAGCTTCACTGTTATTCAACAATCACAGTAATTTGAAAGTACATGAGGCAGTAGTTGGGTTGATCTAGCCAGACTGAGAGAGAGAAATAGCAACATAACGATTTGTATGTATATATTCATAGAATATAAATATTTTATATATAAATATACATATGTTTGGGGCGGGGGTTCCAAGGTGGTGCTAGTGGTAAAGAACCCACCTACCAATGCAGGATATATACGAGAGATGCAGGTTTGATCCCTGGGTTGAGAAGATTCCCCTGGAGGAGGGCATGACAACCCACTCCAAAATTCTTGTCTGGAGAATCCCATGAACAGAGGGGTCTGATGGGCTGCAGTCCATAAAATCGCAAACAGTTGGACAAGCAGGCACACACACACACACACACATATATATATTTATATATGTTCCAAAAATGCTCTTTAACTAAGACAGGCATTCTCCCTCCTTATGTTCGAATGTTAATGTAGATTGACAAGAGACAGAACTCAAGAGAGGCAGTGCAAGTTACTCTTCCAATTATTTTTTCCTTATTTAAGAACCTTTATTTTCAAAAAAGTTTTAGCCAGCATTTGATAAGTTCTTTCTTCAAGGCTTCTCATGCAAAAGATTTGTAAATAATTCTGTAGACCAATAGAATACAGCATAAAAATAATGTCTTTGTTATTTCATTCATCAGTTTTTATTCGTCAAAAAAATTAAGGAACTGGGTTGTGGAAAGCAGAGGAAGAAGTTAAAGATGAGTTGCAGAACCATCTAGGGTATTGCAGACACAACACTGGTTTGGAAAAAAATTGTTGTTTCAGAGTTTGTACCTATTTAACTTGAGTGATGTTGAAACACCCAGTTGAAATAGATAAATAGGCAGGGAGAGATCTGGCTCAAAATCTCATGAATGCTAGTCAGTCATTTAGATTGTGCAAGTTTCCCAAGGGAACAGTTAAGCAAAAGAAGGACAAAGGGTCATGAACTAAACCTTAGAGGGTTCTCATCTTTAAAAATGAGATTAAAAAATGGAGAAATCAGAAAAATCAAAACAAGCAGCAGAGGAGTTGATAAGAAAGACGAAAATAAAGGTAATTCCATACTTCAAAAGCCAGTGAGAAGTAGTTTCAGAGAGGCTATCTTTCAATGAGCCTGAAATACTAACAGTGAGGTGAGTTGCAGTGGAGCCAATTCACCCAGGGTGTCTGAAAGTCACTTGGACCTCCATGATGTATCTCTCCTACCTGTTCGTGACACTTGATATTGTGACCTGCTCTCTGGTCTGAGCCCCAAACTTCTAGAGTCAGTCAGAGTTGAAATAAAACATCACAATTCTTAAAAGCAGTTCCCCTGGATGGCTATAGATCGTTATTCCAGAATAAATATTGAATTTTAATTGTAGAATATACAGATGTTTTATTTTTGATACTTAATCTTCCTCTTGACTCATCATTTTCTTAATTGACATGCTGACTTGCCAGTCTGATTTCTTCTTTTATGGTCCGCTACTGCAGTGCTATGAAGATTTTGTGTGGATTTTCCTGTTAGATTTTCAGAACTCAGGGGTAGCTGGGGCATCATTCCCTTTAGCCTTATTTTATGGGAAAGAAGAAGATACAAAATAGGTGTAGTGCTTTGCCAAAAACCATAGCTAACTTTCTTCAAAGACTGGTAAAAAGTTTCAGGTTGGATTATGAGTTAACTGTGATTACTCTTATTTTAAATACATATATGTATATAGTTAATAATAGCTAGATCTCAACTTTACTATTACTGTTTTACCTTAGATATGTCACTGCACCTTATTTGCATCTCATTTTTGCATGTATAAAATAAGTATCAGTTCAATTCAGTTCAGGTCTGTCGCTCAGTAGTGTCTTTGCAACTCCAGGAATCGCAGCGTGCCAGGCCTCCCTGTCTATCACCAATTCCCGGAATATATCCAAACTCATGTGCATCGAGTCAGTGATGCCATCTAGCCATCTCATCCTCTGTCGTCCCCTTCTCTTCCTGCCCCCAAACCCTCCCAGCATCAGGGTCTTTTCCAATGAGTCAACTCTTCACATGAGGTGGCCAAAGTACTGGAGTTTCAGCTCCAGCATCAGTCCTTCCAATAAACACCCAGGACTGATCTCCTTCAGAATGGACTGGTGGGATCTCCTTGCAGTCCAAGGGACTCTCAAGAGTCTTCAACACCACAGTTCAAAAGCATCAATTATTTGGCACTCAGTCTTCTTCACAGTCCAACTCACACATCCATACATGACCACTGGAAAAACCATAGCCTTGGCTAGATGGACCTTTGATGGCAGAGTAATGTCTCTGCTTTTTTAATATGCTATCTAGGTTAGTCATAACTTTCCTTCCAAGGAGTAAGTCTTTTAATTTCATGGCTGCAATCACCATCTGCAGTGATTTTGGAGACCCCCATAATAAAGTCTGACACTG
>SJYA01000129.1:81106-128252 GCA_006410615.1 Neotragus moschatus
CCTGATGCTGGGAAAGATTGAAGGCAAAAGCAGAAGAGGGTGGCAGAGGATGAGTTGGTTAGATAGCATCACCAACTCAATGGACATAAATTTGAGCAAACTCCAGGAGATAGTGGAGGGCTAGGAAGCTTGGCGGAGAAAGCAATGTCACCCCACTCCAGTACTCTTGCCTGGAAAATCCCATGGATGGGGGAGCCTGGTGGGCTGCAGTCCATGGGGTTGCTAAGAGTCAGACATGACTGAGCAACTTCACTTTCATGTTTCACTTTCATGCATTGGAGAAGGAAATGGCAACCCACTCCAGTGTTCTTGCCTGGAGAATCCCAGGGACGGGGGAGCCTGGTGGTTGCCATCTATGGAGTCTCACAGAGTCGGACATGACTGAAGCAACTTAGCAGCAGAAGCAGCAGCAGCAGGAAGCCTGGCTTGCTGCAGTCCATGAGGTTGCAAAGACTGGAACACGACTTAGTGACTAAAGAATAGCAGAGAAGAATTTCTTCAAGAAGCAAGCAGTCAATATATGTTAGCTGTATTGTTGTTGTCTTTATTACGTTATTATTCCTTGGTATGTACAGAACAAACATTAGGTATCTTCTCAAGGAATTTGTACCATTGTGTACAGTTAATTTAATAAAATTAAAATTAAACTTGTTCCTGAGAAGATGGTGGCCTTAGAAGATTTTTTACTTTGATTTTAACACTGCTATTTATTATCTGGATACACTTGGGCAAGTTATTTAAACTCTCTGAGCTTCAGCTTCTTCTTTTGTAAAAGAGGTCAGGAAATGATTTCTCTCTTATGGAGTTACCATGAAGATCAAGTAACTGGGCATATGAAAGAACTGTCAAAATTATGAAGTATAATACTGTATACAGTATACGTGTCTTGCTGTATACATGCAAGACACTATTTTTGTATTTGTTTTTTGACCCCTCATGGGGCACTAAATTCAATGGAAACCTGTCCCACAAAATTATTGCTGCATAGATTATGGAAGCAGGTTGTATAACATCATTTATTTTCTCTTATTCACATATAATGACTTCCTTCTTTTTCTTCCTCCTTCCCCTTCCCATCCCCCCTCCACTCTCCTCTTTCCTTCTTTCTTTTCTTCACCAATTATTATTGAATACTACCATGTCCCTGGCCCTATATACTCTATATTACAAATAATAAAATCAGCTTTTCCCTTAAGGCATTGAATACTACCATGTGCCTGGCCCTATATACTCTATATTACAAATAATAAAATCAGCTTTGCCCTTAAGGCATCTCATTGTCTAATACAAGAAACAAACATACAAAAATTATTAAATTATAAGTGCAACAATAGATATATGAACTAGATAGGAAGATTTAGTCAGGGTTCCCCAACTTCTGGGGTCTGATGCTGGATGATCTGAAGTGGAGCTGAGGTGATAATAATAGAAATAAAGTGCACAATACATGTTATCTGCTTGAATCATCCTGAACCAGCCCCCTCACTCCCCACCTTGGTCCATGGAAAATTTGTCTTCCACAAAACTGGTCCCTGGTGCCAAACAAGCTGGAGACCACTGAGTTTAGTTATGCAACTATTGTATTAGGAATTTGGAAATGTGTCTTCATCTAATTTTTAAACAAAAGTTGAATATCAAACATGGAGTCATAAGTACCTTGGCAGAGCATTTGTCATGTACATTGAGTGTGTAAGATTTGTATATCGGCTAGGTAATTTGCAAAATATATACATTAAAAATATTTATGTGAGAGAAGTTTGATAAGGAGTCTAATAATAAGTTCATAAAAGGACTGAAATTTTAATACCAATTGGTGTTCTATATATACTAATATTAATTATTTAATATTAATATTACATATTATTATTAAAATATGACTATTCATTATGAACAAAGAAAGGCAGTCTCTAAAATATGCATTTATTTTTAGCAATATCAGTATAAAATAACTTCTCTTCATCTTTGAATCCAACTTAAACAACCCGCAATGACGAAAAAGTTCTGATCAATATTTGAAATATTGTCTCTTAACTGACAAGTAACAGAATTTTAAAGCTCATGTGAGTGTGGAGAAATATTGAAATAAAAGATACAATTTTAGCCCTTCGTCAACTTGTAATTCAATTAAAAAGAAGCAAAAATTGTATCCCTATATAACCTTATTTATTTGTACTAAGATACATGAACACAAGTAAGGAACTGTCAGATCAATTGAAGTAATTATAGTTGGGTGACTTAGTCTGAAGAGGGCTGCAAAAGGAATTCCAGAAAAGATCCCAGTGAATCTCTCATCTTTCCTTTTGCATTCTATTCTCCCACTTATTATTTCTTTGGTTATTTGCGGTAATTGGGTCATATCATAACCTTTTCCCCCTTCTTATCTGCGTCATCATTGAACATCTTTCTCTGTGCCCTCGGTCCTTTCATCCACCCATTTGTCTAACTGCTCCATGTGCCTCCTGCCGGGTATCATTCCAGTAGGCTCCTGGCTCAGCTTTGCTGCCACCCACCTCTTCCTTTTATGCTCCAATGCACAATGAGCTCAAAATGGCATCAAACTGATCTCCCTTTTCTTGAAGGATCACAACACCGTTGCTGCAAAATACAGGAAGTTTCGAAGTTGACTCAGCTTCCTTGTCTCTCTGTCTGCTAGTTAAATGCCATTTTAAAGAGGAATTCAAATTGCTTAATTCAGATTGTATCAAATGGAGTGATTCTTCCTTTTGTGGAACTTGAAAACTTATTTTCAATTCAGTTATATTCACAGTAACTTATTAATGATGTTTATTCAAATCTTATTTTCATATGTAAACCTATGACAAATTTGAAAAACAAATATTGCTATATACAGTGAAAACATTACAGCAAATAGGTAGTCAAAATTACATCTAAAACTTTTAAAGATACCTCTTTCTCTACAAAGTCCTAAACCCAACAGAATAGATATTAACTTATTGGTTATTATATTTTACCATATATAAAGTTTCCATGGCTAATTATTGGGCAAACTCCAGGCGATAGTGAAGAACAGGGAGACCTGGCAGTCTATGGGGTCACAAACAGTCAGACACGACTTAGCGACTGAACAACATGCAACATATCTAACCATATTGATTAAATTCTAGGGAGAGTGAGGAAAACAATAGCAAAGAATTAGATATCAAAAGAACTAGATATCAATTAGATTCAAAGCTGTGACCATGGTATATGTTGTGTGTAGTAATGCTTAACAGAATGGAGCCCTATCTGGCATGCATTATTTTAAGTGCTTTCCATGTGCCTATACTCTTGAGTTATCCGTATCATTATCCGTATCTCTCAAGTGAGAAACCTGAAGTCATAGATTTTAAGGAACATATCCAAAGTGACCCCGGCAATAAGAAGCCAACCAAAGGCTTGTCTACTCAACTTTCCAAAGCCCACTCACTTAACCTACTGTCAACTCAGTAACAATATTAAGCCTTCCATCCATCCTAAATATATTTTACATAGAACCCAGTACATGAGCTCAGCCTTGTGCAGTGTATCTCATATCTAAAGTATCGATTTTTTATACTGAAACTCATGAACACTGGAATCCAGCAGACTTGGCTGATGAGCTCGGATGACCTTACCCTTTCTCAGGAGGCTCTATAAACTTTTTGAACCTCTTTATTCCCAGGTGTATAACAAGGGGCATTACAAGTTATTATGTGGACTATATGAAGTTCTAACTCAGTGAGCACCTAGTGTATAGTAAACAGCTGTTAGTGTTCTTATCTCATGGTAAATGGATCCATTTTAAATGTCAGTGTTTTTAATTCATCTCTTCTAGTTTGAAATGTCAGTGTCATTCAATTGCTTCCAAAGAAGGTAAGAAGTGGAAGAAGTCCATGGGCTTTCAAGAGTAATTCCTCCTAAGAGCAGCTGTTTCCAAATTTGCAAAAGTGGAAATATTGGTAGAGGTTCCCAACTTTTTCAACCCCTTTGTCGAGAGTCATGAAGTTTCCTGTTCATTTTCTCCTACAACAATTTAAGTACTTTTCCTTTATTATTTTTTTTTTTTCAGCTGACACTTGTATTTCTTCATGAACACTTTTCTTAAAGGACAAAATATCTTTCACTTCCCTGGTGGCTCAGATGCAAGAATCTGCCTGCAATGTAACAGACTTGGGTTCAATCCATGGATTGGGAAGATCGCCTGGAGAAGGAAATGTCAACCCACTCTAGTATTCTTACCCAGAGAATTGAGTAAATGAGTGCTGCTGTCAGAGGATGAGAAGAAAACCCACAAAGTTTCATAGAGATGAAGATATCAGGGACTAATTTCTGACTTACATTTGGCTCTAGCAAAACTAATAATTACAGCATGACACTGACTTTTCAGATTAGTGGGGAAAAGTAGAAATTAAGAGTTTTAAATTTTCAAATGTCACAAGCCTAGAGCATTCACTATAAATTTAGAGCTATAAGAATCCTAGGTAACCCTAGTATACGACTGTAGTTTTGACACACCACAATTACTCAAGGTGAATTGCATATTTTTTTCAAGTATAGTTGATGCATGTATTCTGTTTCAAAAACTTAAGGCATTTTGCCAAGATTTTTTCTTATTGAAAAAATCAGAAACAATTTTTAGAGGAAATGAAATCCACATATTTATAATTAATTCATGCACAGCTCCTGAGAAAGTTATTTTTAACACTAACTACCTGATCTCCAAGAAACATTTTGAATTTTTATTTAGAAGCATTCTTCTTAAACAGGAAGTCGTATTTTTCTACGGATAAACAAATGTAATTCCCCAAAGATTTAAAGCCAGTTCAAAAAGGTCAGATGGATTCTAATCTTGCTAAAATCACATTTTGCAGATGCAGTTTAATAAATTTAAGATTGCTCTTTTTTTCTGTAAATACAAATCCCTTATCCCAATAACATCCAGGATAAGTCATATTTTAGTAAATAATTTAAATATCTAGTTTTAACTGTATAACATTAACCCTTCTATAAAAATCCTAAGCATGGAGCAACCTCAGTAATCAGCTTGGATCTGCTTGGAAAGACTTAAATTTAAAAAACAAGGAAAAATCGAGGTTTATCTTGGAATTCTCAAAATTACTTGTTTGAACTTTTCCTAAATTATCTGGCTATATGTTATAACTTTGTTTCTACTTTGCATTAATAGTAATGATGACTGGTTTTTAACGCCTTTACTCTGTCATGAAATGAACTAGAAATAATANTATAAAAATCCTAAGCATGGAGCAACCTCAGTAATCAGCTTGGATCTGCTTGGAAAGACTTAAATTTAAAAAACAAGGAAAAATCGAGGTTTATCTTGGAATTCTCAAAATTACTTGTTTGAACTTTTCCTAAATTATCTGGCTATATGTTATAACTTTGTTTCTACTTTGCATTAATAGTAATGATGACTGGTTTTTAACGCCTTTACTCTGTCATGAAATGAACTAGAAATAATATACTATGTGAGAACTCTAGACTATGAGGTACAGTTTTCTATTATTCCTCAAACTGAGCTACTAATATTTAAATTTATACCAATAATTTTGTTTTTGATTGCCTATATCTTTGTTTTTTCTTTTTGATAATTTTTCTTTTAAAGATCCCAATTTAAAATGCTCCTAAACATAATTAGAATTTATTTTATTTGAAAATACTGTTATTTATTGGAAATGAGCACTGCAGTAGAGGAAGTAGGAAACATGATCATTATGCTTAAGCTCATATTCTAACAAAGAAAACAGGATGGATCTTCGTATTTATATTATAGAGTTGTTAAAATTTAATTTAATCACTCTTGAGGAGTGTCTCCTATATGTCAAACACTGTGCTAGAAGCTACGAATTTTTAAAGCGTAAGACAGAGTGCCTGACCTTAAGAACTCTATTTTACAAATAAGAACTAATGCTATTGTGTCCACAACAAAGTAAAAACCAATTAACAGATTCATTAATTGTGCTTTGTGAACACTTCTATTGTAATACATTTATTTTAATTAAGACCTTCTACCTATATCAAAGATATTAACATGGATTATTGGTGTCGAATGTAAGACTTGTGAAATGCTAACTACTTGCCTTTACCTGAGTCTTGTAATTAGAAGAGGTCTTCTTACTTAAACAAATAATTAACTTTGATAATGGACATCTAAAAACAAATGCTATGGACACTACTACTGATATAATCTTTAGTTAAATGCATAGTCACAACAAGTAAAACTTAAATCATTAGCTATAATTATAGATGGATATATATACATACTATATACAGAAATTTATTTTAATTAAGGATATATTATATCTATATACACGCTAAGTAAAATGGCAAAGTAATGGCTGAGTACACAGAGTAAGTAGAATAATTAGTAACTAAAGTTAAAGAATTCTAGATTGATATGACTAACTGATGGAATGAGCAGAAGATATTAAGAAAAGAGAAAGACACACATACACACACACGTATACTTAGAGCTATGAAAGCATGGCAAGTACGTCTTTGATTGGAGAAATAAATTGCATTGACATATATATTTGAGTCTTGCTATCATATAAAATACGCAGCTATGAATGAGCCATTTCTATTAAATATGTTGGTATTCTCTTGCTTTTAGGTTGGAAAACAAAACAAAAGCCTTAGTTTAAGAGAAAATGAATAATGTAGCTTGCTTAGCTCTCAAACTTGTTGAAATTTTGTGCCAAAATCTTTTTTGTTTATAATTGTAGATATATTAGGGGAAAATGCAAAGTGTGTCTTACAAACTTTATTATCTATCATTGCAAAAATATGTGTGTGTCTCTCTGTGTGTGTGACAAATGAAATGTGGAAGCTAAGAAAAATAAAATGCTAATATTTAAAGCAACATGGTGTAATGTTCATGTACGTTTGATATTCCTTGAAGAGCCATTTTTTGGAAGCTGCAAGTTTGTTTAAATAGATGAAAATTCCTTTTACAAATGAATTTATGAGAAAACTCATATTATGTGGATATATTACAAAAGCTAAATCCTAAAATTTTTATTTCTAGTAGTAAAGACAATAAGAAGTATGGCAGTGGCTATTCCTATTTCTACTGTTGTAAATCCACTATAATTTAGAATACTGCTAGCTAGATGATGAAGTTAAAGTCAAGTTCAATATTTCCTGTGGATTCATGTTAATTTGTTACCATTCACAGCAGAACAATCTCCTCATCTGGTTTCCTCACTGAAAACAATCCCGAATTTAGCAGGGCTCCTACCACATGATCTTTGGAAATAGAGAGACTGGATTGATTTTCAATAAAAGAAGCAGATTGCGTCCTTATACCATGTGCATTATCTCTAAAAAATCTTTAGCTTATGAAAATATGGCTTCTAATTATCTCATTACTTTTAGTTGCAATTATTTACCATGAATTAATTAGATATTTTTCTTCTTTTCCAAGAGAAGAGAAAGTTCATCTGTGCTTTCCTGAGCACAGTTTAGTTCCTAGAAACTGACTGCATTAGAGAACCAAAACATTGAACAGAACAGATATGAAAAACAAAATTAAATTTTCAAAAATATGGAGCCAAACATAATTGCATTAGAATTCCCTGTCCTCACTCCTAGAATCTGTCCAAATGATAAAAGAAAACTTGGGGGAAATAAAATATCATCAGCAATGAAACAGAGAATATTGGCAACTTTATCCTATTAAACTTTAAAGTATTTTTTCTAGATTTCCATAACAAATTCTAAGATGATTTTGAGAACTGATACTTAACTTCTTTTCTCACAATATTAATACATTGTTGTGAGAAACAGTTGGAGAAAATTCTATTAAATCCAACAAATATCTTGATCAGGGGATCTCATAGGAAAGACGAAGCTCCTTCTTCCACTCCAGGTCACTAGTATTCCACATCTGGTGATAAAAGTGGAAATGAGAGGATCTGACCATATCTCATTGTTTCTTGGAAGTTTTTTTTTTTTTTTTTTTTTATACACCTCACCTGGAGAAGGCAAACAGACAACTAAACAATTTTTTTTTTTTGCCAGTCACTGTCTTTGTGCATATACTGCTAAAAGTCAAGTTCTGTAGGTCTTGAACACAGAGACAAAAAATAAAGAGTTGGACACTTTACAAAGGGACCAAAGAAGGGACTTAGCACACACCACCTGTTAGGCTTCTAGCTATAATCCCCCCTTTATAAGTCTTTTGTTCTTGTAGTCAGTTATATTTTATACAGCAGAAAAAAGAAAAGATTGATTTTGGGTAATTTTTCAGAGAAGTTAAATATCTAAACAAATTATACTTATTAGAGGGAATATCTGTGCCTACTTTTCATATACACACATGTACACACACACACTGCGTGTATGTTTATATACAGATATATGTGTGTATGTTTGTGTGTGTGTGTGTGTGTATTTTTCTGTAAACCATATACCTCCTTCTATCCCCAAAAGTGAGGAGCAAACTAAATCTCTTTTGGATGACCTTCTAGCAATCTACATATCTCAGTGAATAGTTTGAGGACGTATTTCTATATGTACATTGTAAAATACATCTTCAGTAAGATATTCTTTGAAAATTAGTAGTTATTAGTCTTACTGAAGCCCCTTTGTTGAAATTGTTTGTACTCTGACTCAGTTTTTCAAGATATGATTTGGATAAAAATTTTGTATTTTGTCTGTCTCATGCAAACCNTGAATAGTTTGAGGACGTATTTCTATATGTACATTGTAAAATACATCTTCAGTAAGATATTCTTTGAAAATTAGTAGTTATTAGTCTTACTGAAGCCCCTTTGTTGAAATTGTTTGTACTCTGACTCAGTTTTTCAAGATATGATTTGGATAAAAATTTTGTATTTTGTCTGTCTCATGCAAACCTTGTGAAAAATAATTTGCTACCTGTAATATGTGCAAGTTGGATGTAGTTTTTCAGGAAGGAGATTTTCCAAGATCCTGCCAAATTTGCCTGGACTGCAGAAGAGACAAAAGAAAAAAATGTAGAAGAGATGAAAACAATCCATTTGAAGCCACTTTGTACAACAATGAACCAATGACATAAGAGTAGGGGATCACCAACAAAAAGCCTTAGACTACAAATCTTGTATTTTATCAGAAGTACTGCCAAAATGGTAGTGCAGGAGAGCAAAATAAAATTGGAGTGTACTTTCTAATGGTCATGAAATCCTTTCTGTGTATTTAGTCTGAGTGGATTGTCTACAGAGAAAAGGCGAAATACAGACAAAAATTCCTCAACTCCCCATATCCAGAAATGACCTCCTACAAGTGCCTAATTAATGTTATTAATAATACAAATCTACATCATGCTCAAAATTAGTCTCTCCCTTTCCCCCAAAAGCATCTAATTTAATGATAAACAAAAATAAGCAAGCAAACAAAAAATCAGGAACATGATCTATTAGGTTGGGTACAAGATATAATTTTTATCACTACTATAATTTTTACATTATGAAGAGCTATCCAATCATGCAAAGAAATATATTTGACTTGAAAGTATATTAAATTATTATTTGCATATGATATGATTATATGCCAAGGAAACCTAACTACTAGAATTCAAATGTGAGTTCAGTAAATAAACTCATACAAAGTAAATATATTAAATACTCCTAATAACTCCCTTGAAAGCTAACAATAGACAGTTTTAAAATTAAATAGAAATATAATTCAAAACACATATACTTAACAAGTAATGTCTAGAACATACATGAAAAGAAAATTCTACTGAGAAATATAAAACAAAACAAGTAAATATGAAAGTATTATTTGGTCTTAGAATATCTGTGAAGTTTCTTCAAATTAATCTGTTTGTTTTATGCAATAAGAAAGTTACAAATTTTTTAATTTGAAAAATTTGTAAACTAAATCTAGAAAAATAAGTGGATAATAAAATATAGTAAAATTGTGGAAAAAACGTATAGTGAAGGCACTAACCTTATCAGTATAAAAAAATAATTTAAGCTACATTGATTGTGTAGTGAGATTCCAAGAAATGACTAATCAATGAAATAAAACAATCTCAGCAACAGAATTAATATTAGTTTTTTAAATCAATGAACAAAGTTTTGATCATTAAAGAAAAAGGAGAGGCAATTAGTTATTTGAGAACCAAAATAATACAAATAAAAGTCATACCTCATATCAACGTAAATGGCAAATGTATTAAAGATGTAATACTAGTACTAGAATAGACATTAGATCAATATTTTAATAATTGTGCTACTACGAAGCCCTATAACAACACATCAGTAGTAGTCTTCATAGAGTAAATATTTATGAATTTAGTAAAAAATTTAAAGCATAATATATGAGGAAATATATTATGAAAAGTTATAAAAACCTCACTAGAAATATATATTTATAAAAATATCTCTATTAGTAATGTTCTTAGTTATAAACAACAACAAAAAAGACCAGTTAACCTAAGCAGAAAAGTAGTTTTGGGAATTTCTTATCAAACCAACAGGAGGGATTGAGAAGCAGGTTTGAATCAGCAGCCAGGAAAAACAGGTGCAATCAAAATTCTGTACAGGAATAGCATCTTGTCACTAGGTGGTCATTGTGAAGCTTCTAGGCCCTTACTCTCGCAGCTCCCTTGAATTCCCTCTTACTGACTCTCGGTCATGACGTCTCAACCTCTGGATTCAGCATTGCCAGCAAAACATCTAATTAGCCATACTTGGATCATGTGACTCGGATCTGCTTGCCAGAGGATGGAGAGAGAAAATGTTATATCTCATTTGGTTTTGGAAAGAAAGGTGGAATCCTCCCAAATTAAAAATAAAATTTGTTTGCTGGGCAACCCAATTATTTTAAATTAAGTGTAAAACATTAAATCTCTTACATTTAACAACCTTTAAAAATCAAATAAGGAAATGACAAGTACCTCAACAGAAAGAAAAGATAACAAATGATATGGAAAATGCAATGTTGAAGTAGAAATACAGTGCCCAATGTCTACTTCTCAGTAATCAAAAACTGAAAATTACTGAAACAGTTAAACTATGCATAAGTAAAATTGATCAGCCAAAATTATAAAAGTTTAGGAATATCTAGTTCTGGCAAGGATGTGAGATAATGGACACTTTGATACAGTGTTAGTGGGAAAATAAGTTGATGTAACTTTCTTTTTTAATTTGGCTGTAGTTGGCATAAAATAGTATATTCTTTCAAGTCTACAATATAGTAATGTAGTCTTTTTATAGAACATACTCTATACTGTTACCCTAAAATATTGACTATGTTCTCTGTGTTATACTGCACATCACAATTTTATAACTTATTTATGTTATACCTGACAGTTCATACTTCTTAAACCTTTTCACCTGTTTTGTTTCCGTTTTGTTATATTCAATCATTTGTTTCATTTTTTAGATTCCATATATAAGTGGAGAACATAGAGTATTTGTCTTTGTCTGCTTTATTTCACTAAACGTAATACCCTTGAGGTCCATCCATGTTGTCATAAATAGCACAATTTCATCGTTTTTTTTAATGGCTGAGTAGCATACAGCTGTTGATGGATGATGAGGTTCTTTCTATGTTTTTGCTATAAATAATGCAACTTTGAACACTGATCTTTTGGTATTCGTGTCTCATTTTCATTGGATAAATAACCAGTGGAGTAGAGTTGCTGGATTGTACAGTGGCTCTACTTTGAACTTTTTGAGGAACCTCCATGCTGTTTTCCATAGTGGCTTCACCAATTCACATTTCTATTAGCAGTGCATGAGAGTTTCTTTTTCTCCATATCCTTGCCAACATTTTTGCTTTCCTATCTTTTTGATGATAGCCATTTTGACAGATATGAGGTGATATCTCATTGTGGTTTCAATTTGCAGTTGCCAGACAATTATTGATGTGAGCATCTTTCCATGTGCCAAACAGCTATCTCTGTGTCTTTGGAAAATGCCTATTTAGGTCCCATGCTTAGTTTTTAAATTGGGGTGTTTGGTTTTTTGATATTGAGTTGTATGAGATTTTGTATATTTAAGCATTAACCCCTTATTGAAAATATAGTTTACAAATATCTTCTTCCATTTAGTAGATTGTCTCTCTGTTTTATTGATGGCTATGTACACTGTGCAAAAGATATTTTAGTGATGAGGTCTCATTTGTTTACTTTTGCCTTGACTGAGGAGAGAGATCCCCACCCCACTCTACAAATATTTCTAAGACTAATGATAAAAAGTGAATTGCATGTTTTCTTCTAGAAGTTTTATGGTTTCAAGTCTTACATTTCAGTTCAGTTCAGTTCAGTCACTCAGTTGTGTCTGACTCTTTGAGACCCCATGAACCACAACATACCAGGCCTCCCTGTCCATCACCAACTCCTGNGCCACTGCTGAGTTTTCCAAATTTGCTAACATATTAAGTGCAGCACTTTCACAGCATCATCTTTCAGGACTTGAAAGAGCTCATCTGGAATTCCATCACATCCACTAGCTTTGATAGGTCTTTATATATCTTGAGCTCATTTTTGTATGTAGTATGAGAAAATGTACTAATTTCATTCCTTTACATGTAGCAGTTCAGTTTTATAAATGAGGTTGTTATCTTGATATGTTTTTTATCAGTATATTGATTTGGCCACCTCATGCGAAGAGTTGACTCATTGGAAAAGACTCTGATGCTGGGAGGGATTGGGGGCCGGAGGAGAAGGGGATGACCGAGGATGAGATGGCTGGATGGCATCACTGACTCGATGGCCGTGAGTCTGAGTAAACTCCGGGAGTTGGTGATGGACAGGGAGGCCTGGCGTGCTGCGATTCATGGGTTCGCTAAGAGTCGGACACGACTGAGCGACTGAACTGAACTGAACTGATATCTCAATTGTTGAAGAGGCTGTCTTTTTCTCATTCTATATTCTTACCACATTTGTCATAGATTAATTGACCATATGTGTGGGAGTTTATTTTGGGGCACTCTATTCTATTCCAGGAACCATGTGTCTGTTTTTATGCCAGTACCATGCTGTTTTACTTACTGCATCTTTGTAAGATAGTCTGAAGTCAGGACTGAGCTCTGTACCTTTGAATTTTTTTTTTTTTCCTCAAGATTGATTTGGCTATTTGGGGTCTTTTGTGATTTATTGGATTATTTGATATTCTGTGAAAAATGTCCTGGGTAGTTTCATAGGGCTTGCATTACATCTGTAGATTTCAAAGGTAGCATAAACATTTTAACCATATTGATTCTGATAGCATATGGTGAATGATGTTGGATTCATGATATCCAAAGAAGATTTAGCTTCAGGACCAGGGACCAGGCTTGATAACTCAAGAACTTTTTTGTAGCAGAGCTTTATTAAGGTCAAAATGGGACAGAGAAAACTTCTGACAAAGATGTCAGAAGGGCAATGGAGAGTACCCTCCCTCAGTCTTATCAAGGCCTTATATTCTTTTACCAGATCCATTCCCACAACAAGCATCTTAAATGAACAAGATCAGAATTACCATAGAAAGTCTTACCAGAACCACAACTACAGCATACACTTCAAGATGACAGAATTACTCAGAAGGTTCTTAAGAAGGTAAACTATGTTCTCAAGCAGAGTACATGTTATTAGNGCCTTATATACTTTTACCAGATCCATTCCCACAACAAGCATCTTAAATGAACAAGATCAGAATTACCATAGAAAGTCTTACCAGAACCACAACTACAGCATACACTTCAAGATGACAGAATTACTCAGAAGGTTCTTAAGAAGGTAAACTATGTTCTCAAGCAGAGTACATGTTATTAGATAATCATTGGTACAGAGTTTAGGGAAAAACATATCCTTGAGCAAGATGAGTTGTTTTGTTGTGTAATAATTAGCAGTGGGCTTAGAGGAAAAAAAAGTTTGTCCTTTTCTCCTCCTTGAGAGCCCCAGACTCCTTTCTCCTCCTTGGGGACCCTGGACTTCTTATCAGCCTACCTAAGAATCAACACTCTCAAATCTTTCAATTAATAAATATAGGCTATCCTTCCATTTACTTTATAGTCTTCAGTTTCCCTCACAGTGTCTTTCAGAGTGTAACTCTTTTATCTCCTTTGTTAAATTTACTTCTAGGTGTTTTATTCTTTTTGATTTGACTATAAGTGGGATTGTTATTTTGATATCTCTTTATCAGTATACTGATATCTCTTTATCAGTTCATTATCAATGTATAGAGATGCAACATTTTATTTATTAATCTTGTATCATACAACTTTACTGAATGCATTTATTAGTTCTAACAGTTCTTATCAGTAAAATAAAAGACATATTTTAAATTGTTATTTATTAATATCATAATTTTACAGCTATGGAATGTCAATATAAGACACTTGGAGTAAAGCAGAAAAATGTATTCTATTAGTGTGTCTGACACAAAATTTATAAAAAATTTAGCTCATGTAAATAGTGGAAGGGAGCTTTCTTGGTGGCTCAGTGGTAAAGAATCTGCCTGCCAAAAAGGGAGATGTGGGCTCAGTCACTGGGTTGGGAAGATCCTCTGGAGAAGGGAAAGGCAACCCACTCTAATATGCTTGCCTGGGAAATCCAATGGCAAGAGGCGACTGGCAAGCTACAATCCATGGGGTCACAAAAGAGTCAGACACAACTGAATGACCGAACAACAACAACTACTACAAATAGTGGAGGGCACAGCTGTGTTAAAAACCTTATTAGTTCATTATGACTCAGGGACCTTGGAAGGAATGGATGATGTCCTTTGGCCCACATAGCAGATATATGGCAAGAAGCCCTCTAAGTAGTGAGGAATGCGGAAAGAGAAGCATAGAATAAAGATTGCTAGAAAATAAAAGGAGATATTTTATTTCCTCCTTTTGGGGAGAATTCTAGAGATTATCCCAATTTAGGCTGTTGGAGGTAAAGGGAAAGCAAGCATTGGGATGATTCCGGAGTAGCTGCAGAACTCCATGTCTTTAGTATAAAACTCTGTCAGGAACAGCAAATACTGGCTTTCTATCATAAAGATCCTTCTAGGCTAGCATTTTCCACACACTGTTTTGTTGAATCAGGATTTAGGTACATGACTTGGACCTTCATACGAAAAATGATACAAAAAATTGCATAACCAGATCAGTCTTGTTGAAGTATTAGTTACTTATCTAATTTGACACTGAAAAACTTCTCTCTAGTTCCTAAAATCCTGTACACTTGCAATGCAGGAGATCCCGTTTGGAATCCTGGGTCAGGAAAATCCTCTGGAGAAGGGATAGGCTTCCCACTCCAGTATTCTTGGGCTTCCCTTTTGGCTCAGCTGGTAAATAATCCATCTGCAATGTGGGAAACCTGGATTCAATCCCTGGGTTGGGAAGATCCCCTGGAGAAGGGAAAGGCTACCCACTCTGGTATTATGGCTTGGAGAATTCCATGGACTGTATAGTCCATGGGGTCACAAAGAGTCAGACATGACTGAGCAACTTTCACTTTCACTTCACTACTGGATATTTATTTTACCTTTTTATTTACTGATTGATTATTAAGTCTTCATGGGTATTAGTGCTATATGTTCCATTATGTAAATAGCATAACAAAGGCAGCTGAATTTTCCCAAACCCCAACAGCTACTATCTTTATTATGGTTATATATGGTGGGTGGGGTGTTGCTTGAAAATTTGTTCACTACAAATTTCTGTTCAGAAAATGAAATCTGTAGGAAAAGAAACATTTTTATACTGAAACCCAGATAAATTACCATTTTGTGTTTCAAGCTCATGGATTTCCTCCCTAATTCTTACCCGGCATATCCAGATTATGGCTTCTGGTGGGGCTGCCTGATCACACAGTGGGAAAGATATCTTAATGGATGTCAGAAGTAGGTTATTGAATAGACTAATGGAAGTGTTTTAAGAATTCCAAGTACTCTTCATATTAGAACCTTTGTCATAAAGGTGACCATATTAACAATAACAATCCTCTCTAACAAAACATTAAGATCAGGTCTGACTCAGTAAGAGCCACTTCCACTCTGCTCTGTCCATGGATGCCCTGATTTCCATTTCTAGTCCTGAATACATATTGTTCAATTCAATAGCCTAAATTTTTACTAGTAAAACAGAAAGTCAAAATGAATTCAGTAATTAGCTTTCCCATTAAGAGTCTCATTTAATTTCAAAGCTAATGCTATCCACATTTCTATTTCCAATTAATCCAAATATAGAAATGCTATAGTAACTAGACAGTATGTTCTTTGAAGCTCTGATCTTATGACATTGTCATGACATCAGCAAACTTTCATCAGAGATGTTATTATAGAATAAAATTCTGAACAAATAGAAGTTTTTCTCATTTTTTTTTCCTTGAGTGTACTTATTTTGCAATTTTAAAACGTTTGAGAAATAGGCAACTTCTCCTGGTCTGTTTGCAGAGAAAAATTTTAAGCATCTGTAAATAGGATAAGTCTCTTTGTAAGATTAAGAATGGAAGAATATGGATTGAGAGTATTTTGAGATCATATCCCCAAAATGTAAAGCAGTTGCGAAAAACTTCCTTGAGAACTAGTGAAAATAAACATAGTCCTGACTGGTGGGATAGAGTTGCAGGTTCCATTTCAGTAGCAGGTTTGGCATATGTGAAATTATGTAATGTTGTAATCATTCCTTTAGCTCTTTGTGGGGCTATAGATCTATATTCTAAACTTATCTAATAAAACACTGATTTTTGAAGCTATATATAATTGTTCTCCAGTAGAAAAAAAGTTGTTGAATGGAATATGGCATTTGCTTGCTCTCTGTCCAGCAACAAGGAGGCTTATTTTTGAATGTGGTTAGTTCTACCTAAGTCACATTTTCACCTGATGCTGTCAGGGTTTCCCTAGAGAAAGAGAGAGGTAGAAATTTGTCATTGGGTAAATATTTAAATATATAATTCTATGGCTTTTACCTATGTTCATACTTATATAAGAAGCAGAATAAAATGTCATCTTACCATTTAGAGGCCAAACTGGAAGACTTTATCAGGAAAAATGTCTGAAAAATTCATAGAAACAACAGGCTTGAGACAACCCAAAAAGAAACACAAGAACTATCTGATCAAAAATAATCACAAACAGAGAAAATGAAAAGCATTCAGAGAGATCCAAGGCCTACTATCATCAAAATGAATACTATTGAGTACAATGAGATAAACTGGATCCTCTAAAGTGGTTGGAATTGTGATGATTAGGATAGCTTTATAGGAATAATTTTTAGACGGCTGCAATGTGGTTTTCAAATAAGGATTATACAATAGCAGTTTTTTAAATCTTCTTAAAAACTGGTCAGGCAATAAGGCTATGTGACCTCTGCTTCCTCGAACCAAATCAAAGTCAGGCTGTTTCATAAGAACAGAGCACCACCTTGTGTTGGTAAGTTATTACACCTCCCTGGGACACCCGAGGAGGCCCTTGCCATCAGCGGAAGAGAGCTTGTCAGTAATGCTACTGAGTAAAACAGGCCTTACATATTAGCTGCATTTATATTCTAAGAGAGATAAGGAACGAAAATAATATGAAGAGATAGCTAGTTAGACAAATATTTTTTGTAACTTTTAATATAAACACTTCGTCTCCAGAAAGAATTTTGTAATCTAAATTCAGCACTCTGATCTCAAGTTGATTTTGCGTTTAACAAATTATGCTCACTATTTTTTAACTTGAGCCAGGTTAAATATCAACAAAGCAATTTTGAATTTAAAGTAACTTAGAAGTACACTCATTACTCCCTGAGTATTCAGTAAATAAAGTTATTTAGAAACCACTGAATGTCAACTGTCTTAAGTTGAAAATACTTTCACCTTATATGTTTCTAGTAAAAGCATAAGAGTATTTATGTAGTAAGAAGTAGTCAAACAGCATTACAAACCCTCACTTTTGTAGTCATGGATCTAAAGGTTTTATTTTTTATATAAAATGAGAAATTTAAAGTATTGCAAATGTAGTCTTCCAATTAAATTTGCCTCATCCTCAGTATTCCTAGGGCACTGGTTTAATAAAATTAAAACAGTTTCATGTTAAAGTGGTTTTGGCTCATGTCTCATCTTCTGTCTTCAGTTCTTTGGCACAGGACCTTGCCTGATGGCTCAGATAGTTAAGCATCTGTCTACAATGTGGGAGACCCAGGTTTGATCCCTGGGTGGGGAAAATCCCCTGGAGAAGGAAATGGCAATCCACTCCAGTACTATTGCCTGGAAAATCCCATGGACAGAGGAACCTGGTAGGCTACAGTCCATGGGGTCGCAAAGAGTCGGACACGACGGAGCGACTTCACTTTCACTTTCACCTAGAAGAGTACTTAAGCTACAGAATATTGTGCAGTGGTAGAAATGGTTTCTGCACTGTCCAATATGGTAGTCCCTAGGGCAATTGAAATGTGACTTATGTGACTAAGAAACGTTAAGTTGTATTTAATTTTATTTGACATAACTTAAATCTAAATATTCATATGTGACTAGTGCCTACTGTATGGACAGGGTGCATCTACAAAAATGCCTTAATAGAAAAATCTATGTTGAATGAATAAATGTCAAGGTATTTGAACATGATATGTTAAACGATCTCTGCTTTTTTAGTGTAGGAAATAATTAAAATTGTAATCTTCATATTATATATCTTTATATATATAAAACATATAACTCATTTATGTGAGAATTTTTCATAATCTAAATAAATGAGATAGTTTTGCTTGCTGTCTGTACTTCTATTCTTCATTTCCATATGGTTTAAAAATCGTTTTGTTTTCTTCAAGTGAAGTGCAAACATTAGTCACTCAATCGTGTCCGACTCTTTGCGATCCCGTGGAGGCCAGGCTCCTCTGTCCGTGATATTTCCCAGGCAAGAATACTGCAGTGAGTTGCCATTTACTTCTCCTGGGGATCTTTCTGACCCAGAAATCAAACGCAGGTCTCCTGCATTGCAGGCAAATTCTTTACCACTGAGCCTCCAGCATGGAGGCATTCTGAAAGCAAAAATTTAATTATTGGTTTCATTAAAATAACAGGAGAATTTTTACACAGCTATGTAAGTAGCTTTGAAATATCTATGAGTAGATTTGAAATTCAGTACAATCTTGTCCAAAAGTACAAAGTAAAGTTACAGTAGGAACCCTTTATATCATTAATTCTTTTTCTGTCTCCATCCTAAGCAAGTACTTAGGACCATATGGTATCATGAAAAGTTGGTTTTTGTTTTTTTTTTGGCTGGAAAGTATATGGGCACATCTTAATATTTTGCATTTAAATTCAAACTTTATTTTCCTTTGTTCAGCAAACACTTATTAAATTTATATTATACATCATGGAATCTTCCAGGTACTGGGGCTGATATAAAAATCGACTCTATTCACATCCTTAACATTTGCAACTTTGGGACCAAGAATCAGTTACTTTTAACAGTTAAAAATGTTTATAGNCTTTGTTCAGCAAACACTTATTAAATTTATATTATACATCATGGAATCTTCCAGGTACTGGGGCTGATATAAAAATCGACTCTATTCACATCCTTAACATTTGCAACTTTGGGACCAAGAATCAGTTACTTTTAACAGTTAAAAATGTTTATAGAATATTTAATTCTTCCAACAGCTCAGTGAGATGCTATTATTAACTTCTTTAGAGTATTATAATTGAACAACAGGAAAGTCAGGATCTGAATTGGTGTCCTATTATTTGCAAGCCAGAAACTAGTGGCATCTGTGCTATACTGAATGGTCTATATATAGGAATTTTAAGCATTTCTTTCTCCAGGGGATCTTCCTGACCCAGGAATCGAACTCGACTCTCCTGCATTGAGGCAAATTCTTTACCATCTGAGCCACTAGGGAAGCCCAAACAAAAGATTATGAGGGCCTAAAGAGTTTTGTTTATGCAGAGTANTGTATTGAACCATTCTAATGATAGATAGGGAAATTATTTCCACTGTAACTTAAAGAACTAAAACTGCTCTATCTTAAATTAAAAAGGTCTAAAATTTGTCAAGCTTATCAAAAGTGCATGAGAAATGAAGAAGCGTAAGTTTATTACCCATAATGGAGCACATTAATTTCTTAACATGGAAAATTTTTCTGCTTCATTACTATTGATGTGATCCTTGTGGGAAACAGTAAATTTTGAAAAAAAAAATGGGTCAGAATAATAGCTTTTAAGGGGAATATTAAGCTTTTTCCTCTTGATTAATATATTGCAAATTAATTTTATTTCTCTGGCATTGACCTTTTTTAGCCTCTGTTTTCCAAACTAGAAACATGATCCACTTTGTTCAGTAATGAAATCCAGATTTGAACTAAATCCAGTGAAAATTTTAGCCAAGTCTGCAAAAATGGTGAGAAAATGATTTAATAAAGTCAAGAAAGGCAGTTAGAAAAAGGTGATATCAAGCCAGGGAAGAATTTCCTCAAATCATGTAAGGGAAACTAGCTTCTGTTTCCCTGGAAGCTAGGAAGCTAGGAAATTTACATGATGAACTTGTGAGCCTTAGAAAGATGCTTTTCATCCAGAATTTCACAAATTCCAGTTGGTTTTGTTTTACTCCATATGAAAAGTTAGGAGGAAAGAGAAAGGAATTAAAGAAGGAATTGTTTTGTTTTAAGCAACATTTTGGAGCTCTACAAAGAATAGGGCTTACCTGGTTAGTAATGTATTTCTTTGCTTTAGATGTTCCAGACATTAAACAATTTTTCAAGTGAAGTGAGTCTGGATCAAATTGCACATCAAAGGTATAGCTATAACACATTTCATCAAGACCTTTGAAAGGTTTAAGTTGCTGCCCTGGTAGCTCCTCTCAAATGAAAGGGCTTGTGTGTTTTCTAGGAGAAATTTACTCCACATTACTCCACAGCAGGCTGACACAACCTATATAGAATCCTGTCTCAGATTTCCCAGTTATTTCTCTTAATACAATTATCTTTGCATGTCTCTGCTTCCCAGAAATGCTTTACTTACATTAAGCAGAAAGAGATGTTCTATTTCCCAAGAGCTGCGGATAAAAATCTAGAATTGTATATCAATGATTCAAGTTGTTCAGGCTTGGGTCACGTGACTAACTCTAAATCAATCACTGTGGCCAGGTGTACACGCCATTTTCATTGGTCATTCCTAAATGACATTTCAATGCCTGATATTCAGCTTTCTTTCTGGTTTATTTTTCAGACTGGCAGCTTGTGAATTGTAGTCTTCTCTACCATCCTGTCAGCCTCCAAATAACACAGACAGTCCTCCTACCTGGCTTCTCACTGTATTTCCTACCTCCCTTTTCTGGGCAAATGCACATCTCTTTACAAACACTCTATTAGTTTTGATGTTTGTCTGAGTGCTGTGGTGTGTTTAAAAGGTTTCTCAAAGCTCTGCTGACATTTCCTGATTGCCTGCTATGTGTGATTTCTGTTTTTCTCCTGGGTCATCATTCTTGGAGAGGTATCCACTTCATCAATATCCTTAAACACTGTTTGGATTTGTGGGTGTGCTTTCAAGCAGGAAGGGAGGTCTATAAGGTGAGCAGAATCTCACTGATATGTTTTGTCAAGTACCAGGCAAACNTCCCTTTTCTGGGCAAATGCACATCTCTTTACAAACACTCTATTAGTTTTGATGTTTGTCTGAGTGCTGTGGTGTGTTTAAAAGGTTTCTCAAAGCTCTGCTGACATTTCCTGATTCTCTGCTATGTGTGATTTCTGTTTTTCTCCTGGGTCATCATTCTTGGAGAGGTATCCACTTCATCAATATCCTTAAACACTGTTTGGATTTGTGGGTGTGCTTTCAAGCAGGAAGGGAGGTCTATAAGGTGAGCAGAATCTCACTGATATGTTTTGTCAAGTACCAGGCAAACTTAATGATAAACAGAGGAGCAGGCTTAGGCAGGCAGGCTGCTGGACTAATAGGACAAAACAGGTAGGGTAATGGAGGAGCTGCTCAGGTGAGAAGGAGGGACAAGCTGTTGACTATATGTAGGTTAGAGTCTTAACATTTTATCTCTCTGGCAGAACACAAAGTCTTGAATATTTTAAACTGAGAGTAAGAAACTGTGGCCTCCACTCTAGCTAGAGTCTCAGGAAAAGACAGTATTGGCGTGTATTTCAGAGCTTCCCAGCTGTTCATTATGGAAATTCTCAGGTGCCTTTGACTGGTATAGGCATTTCTACCCAGACTCATAAGAATGGCAAAATTCACCTTGAAGATGCTCTTGTAAATGCAATTTTCCTTGGCTAGTGCACACATCTTAGAGCATGCTAAGTAATGTCCGAGTCTTTGCGATCCCCATGGACTGTAGATCACCAGGCTCCTCTATCTATGGCACTCTCCAGGCAAGAATACTGGAGTGGGTTGGTGTAGAGACCAGCTCAACAAGCAGGGTTTCCAAAAGTGTGATATGAGAGAATGAGAAACCAGACACAAGGATTCAGTGAAAAGCGAGGATCAGGAGACCAACACCGCTCCAAGGTGAAGGTGCCGAAACTGAATCCAAGCCAGCTTTATTATACTTTCAGCCACGAAGGAAAGAGTGTGCAGGGAGTTAAGCTATAACTCATGTGGCCTTCAGGGCCAAAGAACAAAGTGATCATTAACCACTGAGTAACTAAGAAACAGTAATCAATAACAAATCAATAACTCAGACTAATATTCTTGTCTATAGATTTCCCACCAGATACGTAAAACATGTGACTCTGAGATGCCAGTTAAGAAACAGTCTGAGGTGGGTTTTCCGCCCCCAGGACCATATCTTGTTTTCAAGACTATGAACTATTCCCTCTGGACTAGTTCCAAGAGTCTCATGCCTTGTGGCATCCAGTTTATCAATAATTATAAATTTCTTTTGCGGCCTTTGCCGGGGCCTTTTCTTTTATTCTTCCTGTTTCCTACAGGTTGCCATTTCCTCCTCCAGGGGGTCTCCCAACCCAGGGATGAAACTCTTATGTCTTCTGTCTCCTGCGTTGGCAGGTGGATTCTTTACTACTAGCACCACCTGGAAAGCCCTCTGAGACCATAGTAGTGAATTTAGATTTCTGGATAGCTCTAGGCTGTACTTAGATCCTCAACAGTCACCTTTATAACCCTTGTCACTTGACACATTAAAGGACTATAAAATAAAGGGTATGTGATTCAGTACAATAGATGCTTCTTTTTCCTTTCAAACTTTCACCTCCAACTCCTTTCACTATCCTAAAAAGATCCTTGCCTGACTTACCTTTTTCATTGGTGATTAAAGTATTAGTTTTCTAATTTACCATTCTCTGATAGCTCAGTTGGTAAAGAATCCACCTGCAGTGTGGGAGATCTGGGTTCAACCCCTGGGTTGGGAAACTCCCCTGGAGAAGGGAAAGGCTACCCGCTCCATTATTCTGTCTTGGAGAATTCCATGGACTATATAGTCCATTGGGTCACAAATAGATGGACATGAATGAGCGACTTTCACTTTCACTTCTTTATAGCAGAGAATTGACTTGGGAAGGTCAGTTTTAAAATCATACATTGTGAGATACGTTGTCATGGATATAAGCATGCCATGAAATAGTTGTCATGCTTCATAACCAAGAAAACCTGTGTGCTCTTCAGGCCTATGGCAAATGTATACAGCTGAGTGCTTTTCATTTTTGAACCAGACAAAGAACATACTCAGATTCTTTTTGCCAATTCAATTATGGTAATTTTTCACCATATTTCTATCACTGCTTTTTCTATTTGTATCCTTAAAATGCTTACTTTACTAAACTCATCTCTTAAAGATTTTGTTACGGGAGTGTGGTGGGCCATTGTATCAGGTCAGTTCAGTCGCTCAGTCGTGTCCAACTCTTTGCGACCCCATGAATCGCACTCAGACTCAGTCCATCGAGTTGATGATGCCATCCACCCATCTCATCCTCTGTTGTCCCCTTCTCCTCCTGCCCCCAATCCTTCCCAGCATCAGAGTCTTTTCCAATGAGTCAAATGAGGTGGCCAAAGTACTGGAGTTTTGGCTTTAGCACCATTCCTTCCAAAGAAATCCCAGGGCTGATCTTTAGAATGGACTGGTTGGATCTCCCTGCAGAGCCATTTAGGTTTCATTATATTATAGTTTAAAGAGTATTGAACTCAGAGCCTAGAGTTACAGATGCTGCTAACCAGATTGTGACCCTCAACTTCCACACTCACAAAAAGATGGCTGGTTTTATCTCTTTTTCCCCTAGAAATGTATAATATTTTTATTGAAATATAATTAATACAGCACATTGTGAAAGTTTAAAGTACATAACATATTGAATTGGTACATTTATATATTGCAATATAATTACTACTATAGTGAAGCTGGGGCTTCCCAGGTAGCTCAGTGGTAAAGAATAAGCCTGCCAAGCAGGAGATGTGGGTTCAATCCCTGTGCTAGGGAAATTCCCTGGAGATAAACTGGCAACCCACTTCAATATCCTTGCCTGGGAAATCCCACAGACAGAGGAACCTGGCAGGCTTACAGTTCATGAGGTTGCAAAGAGTTGGATATAACTTAGTGACTAAATAAAGAGCAAACAGTATAGGATTAGCTAACACTTCTTTTATTCCTAACATTGGTTGGTTCTGGAATTCTGTGCCTGTATAACTTTTTATGAATGATTCGATGGGTTCCAGAGGGCTTTATATAAAAGTCTTCACTATGTTATTAAAGAACATCTCTAAAAGTTTCTCAGTCTCTAAATTTTTTTTAAGAGCATAGAACTTACTCTACGTGCAAAATTCAGTATCACCATCACCATTAACATAATTATCATTATCACTATGACCATCACCATCAACATTTACATTACCACTGACATTTCTTCAATGTATTTTATGTTCTAAGCCTAATGCTAAAGACATTATGTGTATTTTCACATGTGGTCTTATAGTAAGAGGTATTAGTATTATTCTTATTTCACATATGAGAAAAATGAGATTTAAAAGGAACTTTCCCAAGGATGTAAAAGAAGGAAATGATGGAACTCAGTTCTCAAAATCAGTTTGGTCTGACTTTGAAGCGTATGTCCTTCACTGCTACTTTATCACTCCTGTATGGACACAATTAATGAGACAAATTATTGAACTCTTTATGAGGCCCATTATCAAATTAAGCAGTAGAACAAGGACATGTTATTCCATTTTATGTATTGGTCCCCTATAACTGCGTATGCTCATAGATTCATTAATACCCATTCTTAAATTTTACCTCTATCCAGTGAAAACAAGAACCAGATTTGTCCACTACAAGGTTCCCAAAGTCAGGCTTCAAACTTCAAAATGCTTCCCTTTAGTCCTCCTTTAAGTCTCTTTTATTGAGAGACTTCATTGCTCCATTTTTTAGTTTCTAAGTAAAACCTCATTTCTTCCTCTGTGTTTAACTATTCCCATGTATTTTCAAAACTGAATCTTCCAGTGACTCACTACATTTAAAAAATATTTTTTCACAGTAATACTAAAATTTAAAGTCTAAATTATAGAGAGATTTCTGTGCTGATGTCCAAGAAAAATTTGCCATTATTTTCTTCCTGTCAAATTTTCAACAACAGAAGCAGTTATTTTAGTGTCTTAGTTTTATGTCTTTACCAAATAATGAGTTTTTTATTTATCCACATTACCACTCATAGAGAAAGAAGGCAAATTCTGTTACCCAGGAATCTCAAACTATATGGCCCCAACTTTTTTTTTTCCGCACTGTAGTCTACCCTTTGAGTCAACTTTTAAGGATTTTTCAGAGGCCAGAAGTGGAGAGAGGACTGTGGAGAAAATTTGCATATTTATGCTATTTGCATATATTTATTTAATGTGATTCTAAACATTTCCCTGTGACCTTCAGTTGCAAGTTTAAAAATTAAAACCTTAACATTTCCACTCAATATGAAGGAGGAAATTTTGCGTTGAAGGAGAGAAAGAGAGAGGAGAAATAAAAAGAAGAAGGATTAATGAACAAGGGAGAGGCATGATGAGCAGAAATATGTGGGTACTGAGCACAGTCTGTAAACCTCAGTGTCCACTGTATTATGAGGGGATCACAGTAAACGTTAGATTCTGATTTAAGGGTTCTGATTTAAGGCTGATATTCTGTGTTTCTATCAAGTTCCCTGGTGATGTTGATGCTGCTGTTTTGAGGATTCCACCTAGAACAAAGAGATAAGAGAACGGGTGTGTATGCAGGTGAGATGTAGCAAACATTAATAAGTTTGAAGGAGAAAATGAAAGATATACTATAAAGTGGAAACCTGCAGCCTGAGGTCAGGAATGCAGTGAAACTGAGAGTCAGTATTTCCTAAAAGTTTGTCTGTTTTCCTCCTTAAAGTCAGGGGCATGGCTGAGAGCTAGTAAGTGCCTACTAGTTACATGAGCTGGCTTTGGCAACAGTTGGATAAGGCACCACCTTATCTTTCCTCTCTTTCCTCCTTTCTCAGCTTGTTCAGTTCCTGTGGAGTGAGCTGGCTGCACCTTGGAGAGTAAATGCTTCACTGAGCAGGATCATAGAAAGGGTATAATCTAGTTCTGTTTTCAGGATAACACAGACCCTTCCACCACTCATTTCATACTTTCATTTCACACTTCAAATATGCTGGTTTTAACTTGGAGTCAAAACTAAATTAATTTGTTTTCTTAATTGATTAAGATTACTTTCTTAATGTGTTCTCTTAGAAGAACATATGGAGAGAATGTTCTCTTTAACTCTTCAAATAAAGGGCCTGATGCTGAGATCATATGAAAAATTCCAGTTATCGCAACATAAATTCTACATTGATCCATTTTTCTTTCTCCCTGTAATTTCCACATTTAAAATTAATTGACCTACCCATAAGTGAAAGCAGACACATGGCAATATGTCTCCACACATTAAAAGAAAGTGTTGACTATCTTTCTCTGTATTCTTCCCTTCCCAGCCATTTGGGAAATAAATGATGTTGTCATGTTTACAGGAGCACCTACATGAATCTGGATATTTTATTATTGGTGTCTCACATTGACAAATTTGTGAAATGTGCTGATTTATATTTCTGTAAATCACCACACTAGAGTAATGAAAAATAAGTATTCAGGAGAAGGAATGGGCTTAGCAGATACTAAAAGGAACATTAGTCATTGTCCTTTTCCTGAAACTTTAGCCATCTTGTACATTTTAACTCCTGTCTCAAACTACAGCTTAGAATGATGCCATTAAGCTGTGTTTCTAGGAAAGGAATGGCAGATGGGTTACATCTCATATACTGAATGAATCATTTAATAAGTGGTTGATCAGAGTATGTATGAAAAAGGATAATGAAACCTGTATAGACCAGAAACTTCTGGCTTGATAACAGCTGACCATCATGGGACACAGGCAAGAGAGACAGGATACAAGCCATACAATTTCCCAGCTAGATATCTAAAAATATACCAAGAGTGAAAGATTATGTCCACACAAAAACCTTTACATAAATATTTATAGCAGCTTTATTTATAATGGCCAAAACATTTTTTAGCGGGTGAGTGAATAACTGTGGTACATGCAGACAATGGAATATTATTCAGCACTTATAAGATATAAACTATTAAACTGAAAAGACATAGAGGAACCCTAAATGCATATTTTTACATGCAAGAAGCCAACATTGAAAAGTTATATAATGTATGATTCCAACTATATGTCATTCTGAAAAAAGCAAATCCGTGGAGATAGTAAAAAGATTGTTGTCGTTTAGTCGCTAAGTCATGTCTGATTCTTTGTGACCCAGTGGACTGTAGCACACAAGGCTCCTCTGTCCTCTACTGTCTCCTGGAGTTTCCTCGAATTCACATCCGTTGAGTTGGTAATGCTGTTTAACCATTTCATTCTCTGCAGCCCACTTCTTTTGCCTTCAGTCTTTCCTTGCATTAGGGTCTTTTCCAAAGGCCAAAGTATTAGAACTTCGGTTTCAATATCAGTCCTTCCAATGAATATTTAGGACTGGTTTCCTCACTTTATGTTATCTAAAACTGCTATAATAATTAAAGCCTTAAAAAGGAGAAAATATAGGCCAAGGAACACATCAGATTTTACAAACTGTGATAGAAATCAGGTGCCATAGAGCCTGGAGACTGGGAAGATCCTCCAGTCACATCAGTTTAGTTCAGTTGCTCAGTCATGTCCGATTCTTTGCAAAGTCATGTCCCTTTGCAGGGACACCAGGCGTCCCTGTCCATCACCAACTCCTGGAGTTTACTCAAGCTCATGTCCATTGAGTCAGTGATGCCATCCAACCATCTCATCCTCTGTTGAACTCTTCTCCTCCCGACTTCAATTTTTCCCAGAATCAGGGTCTTTTCTAATAAGTCAGTTCTTTGCAACAGGTGGCCAAGTATTGGAGTTTCAGCTTCAACATCAGTCCTTTCAATGAATATTCAGTACTTATTTCCTTTAGTATGGACTGGTTGGATCTCCTTGCTGTCCAAGGGACACTCAACAGACTCCTCCAGCACCACAGTTCGAAAGCATCAATTCTTTGGCACTCAGCTTTCTTTAAGGTCCAACTCTCACATCCATACATGACTACTGGAAAAACCATAGCTTTGGCTAGATAGACCTTTGTTGACAAAGTACTGTCTCTGCTTTTTAATATGTTGTCTAGGTTGGTCACAGCAAATCTTCCAAGGAGCAAGTGTCTTTTAATTTCCATGGCTGCAGTGATTTTGGAGCCCCCCAAAATAATATCTATCACTGTTTCCATTGTTTCTCCATCTATTTGCCATGAAGTGATGGGAACAGATGCCATGATCTTCGTTTTCTGAATGTTGAGTTTTAAGCCAACTTTTATCTCTCCTCTTTCATTTTCATCAAGAAGCTCTTTAGTTCTTCTTCATTTTCTGCCATAAGGGTGGTGTCATCTGCATATCTGAGGTTATTGATATTTCTCCTGGAAAACTTGATTCCAGCTTGTGCTTCTTCCAGCCCAGCGTTTCTCATGATGTACTCTGTATATAAGCAGGGTGATGATATACAGCCTTGACGTACTCCTTTTCCTATTTGGAACCAATCTGTTGTTCCCTGTCCAGTTCTAACTGTTGCTTCCTGATCTGCATACAGATTTCTCAAGAGGCAGGTCAGGTGGACTGGCATTCTTATCTCTTTAAGAATTTTCCATAGTTTATGGTGATCCACACAGTCAAAGGCTTTGATATAGTCAATAATGCAGAAATAGATGGTTTTCTGGAATTCTCTTGCTTTTTTGATGATCCAGTGGATGTTGGCAATTTGATTTCTGGTTCCTCTGCCTTTTCTAAATCAAGCTTGAACATCTGCAAGTTCATGGTTCACATATTGTTGAAGCCTGGCTTGGAGAATTTTGAGCATTACTTTGCTAATGTGTGAAATGAGTGTAACTGTGGAGTAGTTTGAATATTCTTTGGTGTTGCCTTTCTTTGGGATTGGAATGAAAACTGACCTTTTCCAGTCCTGTGGCCACTGCTGAGTTTTCCAAATTTGCTGGCATATTGAGTGCAGCACTTTCACAGCATCATCTTTTAGGATTTGAAATAGCTCAGCTAGAATCACCTCCACTAGCTTTGTTCATAGTGATGCTTCTTAAGGCCCACTTGACTTCGCATTTCAGTATCTGGCTCTAGGTGAGTGATCACATCATTGTGATTACCTGGGAAATGACAATCTTTTTTATATAATTCTTCTGTGTGTTCTTGTCACCTCCTCTTAATATCTTCTGTTTCTATTAGGTCCAGACCATTTCTGTCCTTTATTGAGCCCGTATTTGCATGAAAATTTCCCTTGGTATCTCTAATTTTCTTGAAGAGATCTCTAGTCTTTCCCATTCTATTGTTTTCCTCATTTCTTTGCACTGATTACTGAGGAAGGCTTTCTTATCTCTCCTTGCTATTCTTTGGATCTCTGCGTTCAAATGGGTATATCTTTCCTTTTCTCCTTTGTCTTTCACTTCTTTTCTTTTCACAGCTATTTGTAAGGCCTCCTCAGACAACCATTTTGCCTTTTGCACATCTTTTTCTGGGGATGGTCTTGATCCCTTCCTCCTGTACAATGTCACGAACCTCTGCCATAGTTCATCAGGCACTCTGTCTATCAGATCTAGTCCCTTGAATCTATTTCTCACTTCCACTGTATAGTTGTAAGGGATTTGATTTAGATCATACCTGAATGGTCTAGTGATTTTCCCTACTTCCTTAATTTAAGTTTGAATTTGGCAATAAGGAGTTCATGATCTGAGCCACAGTCAGCTCCCGGTCTTGTTTTTGCTGACTGTATAGAGCTTCCCATCTTTGGCTACAAAGAATATAATCAATCTGATTTTGGTATTGACCATCTGGTAATGTCTGTGTGTAGAGTCTTCTCTTGTGTTCTTGGAAGAGGGTTCTTCCTTTGATCAGTGCGTTCTCTTGGCAAAACTCTATTACCCTTTGGCCTGCTTCATTCTGTATTCCAGGGCCAAATTTGTCTGTTACTCCAGGTATTTCTTCCTACTTTTGCATTCTTATCCCCTATAATGAAAAGGACATCTTTTTTGGGGAATTAGTTCTAGAAAGTCTTGTTGGTCTTCATAGAACTGTTCAATTTGAGCTTCTTCAGCATTATCAGTCAGGGCATAGACTTGGATTACTGTGATAATGAATGATTTGCCTTCGAAATGAACAGAGATCATTCTGTCACATATTGGCCTTATATCATGAAGACCATAGTTGATACATTCTTTCAAAAATTCTGCAACTCTTGATCATGGAAGTAATGCTCACATTTACTAATCACTTACTATGTGATGATCATTATTATTCCTTTCTGTCCTTACCAGAGCCACTGGATAGATGCTATACATTTCTTGACTTATTCATTCTTCATGATAATCCTGCCTGGGAAATGTTATTATTCATACAAATCAACCTTGCAACCATTAGTGAATTATCAGAATGATGACTATCAGATGCATAAACACGAAATTACTGCACAGTGCAAGTACCTGTCATCACTATATTTTGAAATTTAGCTTTTGGAAAACTGAACAGGAGAAAAAAATGTATAGACTTTTTAATGATTTTTTCATTACTCATGTTAAGATCTTTAAATAAAAATGTAAAAAAATCATATTGTAGAAATATCTGTGTTCAATGGAATGCCCTGTTTATGTTTCTTTACGTTCAGATATCATCAAATCCTACTTCACTCCAGATAAATATTTTATTCAACTCTTTTGTGTTCCTAATTCATTATGAATCTCATTTCCCTTCTGCCAGTATGGGTAGTGCATTGTAAGAGCTAACAATAGTACATGGAAATTAAAATTATAGTTGTGGTGGGGGCTTCTTTTGTCAGCCACTTGTTTCCTCCACCAAAGAAGTGTTATCTGCAGAATATGGGTTGGGTTGATATGTTTTTATTAAAATTTGCTTTGCAAAATTCCCCTCTTTATTATGACACTTGTGGTAAAATTATATGTCCACTTTCAACCCATTCCTTGAAAACTAATATACAGATGGTCAACAGTTCACATGTGTCGGCTCAGGTCATGTAAACAAATCTTCAAATTCAGACATTATTATAACCAGAACATCTTGGAAATAAAGCCAAAATGTGAGCAACAGCCGATTGCTTCTGTACATCTTCACATAAGTCCTGTTTGGAAAAGCAGCAACATTGCTTTTATCCCCCGTGGGTCTGTTCAACTATAGCTGTACTGTTACTTCATGTAAAGCAGTGATGTTCAGGGATGAAGTGTCAGATGGCATAAAATGAAGTAATTTTCAGTTAATTTTTTCTTTTATAATCGAAAAGGTTTATATAAAAGAAATGATGGTAAAAATGATGTCCAGATGCACAAATATAAAGCATATAAAACCTTTAGCTATAACTCCAAAAATACTGCAGGTGTGTGAATGTGTGCTCGTCATGTCCAGCTCTTTGCAACTCCATGGACTAGTCCGCCAGATCCCTCTGTCCGTGGGAATTTCCAGGCAAGAATACTGGAAAGGGTTGCCATTTCCTCCTCCAGAGGATCTTCCTGACCCAGGATTTGAACCCTTATCTCCTGCATCTTCTCCTGCATCTCCTGCATTGGCAGGTAGGTTCTTTACCACTGAGCCACCTGAGAAGTCCTTGCAAAAATACTAGAATACAGATATAAACAGCTATGATAGAATTGGTAGGAACAAGAACTTCTAACTCACAAAGGCATACTCAAATCTTATATCTACTTTTCAGTTATTTGAGATTAAGCATGTTGATGAATGTTGCAGAAACTGTTTTCTCACCTTTGAAATGGAGAACTAGGAAAATGCCCAAAGCTGGTCTTTAGAGGCAAGCTTGGTGCCAAGGTACAGCTGGGCACCAGAGTAGGATCTCATCATCTACAGTATGGCCAAATATTGGTTTATTTATAGAATGGCTTATTGTTTCTTCTGGCAGCAAAGGGGAATGAGGTAGAATCTGAAAAAGAGAAAGGAGGCTTGTGTTGAATATTAATATTTGATGTTAAATTTTAAGATTATATCTCCATTAATAAACTGTTTTGGTTAAAAATTTACAAATCAGAGTTGATCAATCTTGGATTTTTACATTTTAAAACAGTACTTTTAATTAGATGTGAATAGATATAATTTGTCGTTATATTCTGATACTCTTAAAATTAGCCATTTTAGCATATGCTTTTTTCGTTTTTGATGCAGTGTGTGCAGTGATGAAAAGGAAGGTGAATTGATGCTTTTAGTCTTGACTCTACTACCTTTTTTGATAGGTGTGTGATCTAGGACAAGCTCGTTAACTTTTTTAAGCCTCAGTTTCTTCACCTAAAAACAAGTATAAGAATGCTAATTATATAATCCAATAGGCTCTTTTAGGACACTATGCACATTTTATGAGTTATTTTTCCATCTTGGAACAAACCCTACTCCCAAATCATCCTCTTCCATTTCTTTCATGTCATAGGTTACCTTTTCCCCTGTTGTCTTATTTGCTTTATTAGAACCTACAGTCCTTGAGGACAGGAAGTGTCTTATTTATTGTATTCCTAACAGTACTTCTTACATAGTGGGTGCTCAAAGATATCTATAAGGAGGGACTGAGAAAGGAAGGCAATGAGAATATACTTGCTGATTCAATCCCCAGTCCATACTTTCATTCATTTTAGTGCCATAAAATTGTCACATTATTATCATATTTAGCAAAAAGAAATTGAACTTCTGACTTCAGCTCTTTTCATTGAAAGCATTTTGTTTTGGCTACTGCTATTATGTTTGCTCTTTTCCTGGACAAGTAGACTGTGAGTATTTTGCCTACCATTTTGCTTAGAAAACGTGTGAGGATCTAAAGCAATGGGATCCACCAATAGGTTGTCTGGAGAGGCTGAGAAAAGATAGGACAAAAATAGATTAGTGTGGCTGCCTTTACAGTGATATGGCTCCTTCATAGACACGACATCTCACTGTGCTTCCTCTATGCTTTTCTTTGTAGGGCAACAATTTACTTCTTTACTTGCTTCTTTTCTTGGGAATTTGGTTATACCACTAATTATGTAAGATTTCAAAAATTAACCCCCTTGAGCAAAAAGACAAGTTTTCCTGAAGCCTGATGCTTTCAGACCCAATTTTTGTAACTTTACAGCATGACCAGAGATAAATCTATAGACTCAATGAATCCCTATCCAAATATCAGTGGCATGCTTTTAAAAAACAGGGGGAAAAATCAGAAATTTCCTATGGAACCAAAAAGAAACCAAATAGGCCTCAAGTTTTTGAGAAATAAGAATATACCTGAAGGCATCACACTTCCTGGTTTCAAAATATATTACAAAGCCATTGTAACAAAACCAGTATTGGCCTAGAAATCAATGCACAGAGTAATGGAACAGAACAGAGCCAGAAAGCAGTTACATTTACAGTCAATAGATCTTCAAATAGGGTGCCAAGAATACACAATTGGGAAAAGATAGTTTCTTTTTTTTTATTTTATTTATTTTAATTTTAATTTTTATTTTTCATCTCAGGTGTACATGAGTTCCCAATCTTGAACCCCCTCAAAAGATAGTTTCTTTAATAAATGATGTTGGGGAAACTGGATATCCACATGAAGAAGAATGAAACTTTACCCTTATCTCAACATCTCAACAGCATATACAAAATTAACTCAAAATGAATTAATAAATGTATAATAATTAAATGTAAGACCCAAAATTGTAAAACTACTAGAAAATAATACAGAGAAAAACTTCTTGACACTGTTTTTGCATTTTTTTTTAGTCATGGCACCAAAATCATTAAAACTATTAATAGATTAAGTATTAAAAGTAAAAATAGATAAGTGGGATTGCATCAAACTAAAAAGCTTCTGCACAGCAAAAGAATTAAGCAACAAAGTGAGTGAAAAGGCAACTTATAGAATGGGAGAAAATATTTGCATGCCATAGATTTGACAAGAAGTTCATGTACACAAACACATAGGGAAATCAAATAACTCAATAGCCCAAAACCAAATAGCCTGCTTAAAAAATGGGCAAAGGACCTGAATAGGCATTGTTCAAATGAAGACATTCAGATGGTTAACAGATATATGAAGAGGTATTCAGTATCACTAATCATCAGGGGAATACTAATCAAAACCAGTAAGATATCATCTTATACTTGTGAGAAGTGCTATTATCAAAGAGATAGATGGTTGCAAGTATTGGCGAGAGTGTGTAAAAAGGGAACTCTTATTCTTTGTTGGTAAAAATATAAACTGGTACTATGTAGAGATTCATCAAAACAGTAAAGAGAGACGTACCATACGATTTAAAAATCCCATTTCTGGGTCTATATCCAAAAGAAAGGAAGTCTTGAAAGCATATCTGTTCTTCCACATTCATTGCTATTTATTCAAATTAACCAAGATATGGAAATAACCTAAGTGTCCATCAATAGTTAAATGAATAACAAAAAAGTGATTATATGTGTGTATATACATTATTTAGTCTTATAAAAGAAGGGAATTCCGTCATTTGTAGCCACATAGATGAATACAGAGTGAAGCGAGTGAAAGTTGCTTAGTCGTGTCTGACTCTTTATGCCCCTCGTGAACTATACAGTCCATGGAATTCTCCCGGCCAGACTACTGGAATGGGTAGCCTTTTTCTTCTCCAGGGGAATATAGAGGGCACTGTGAAAAGTGAAACAAGTCAGATACAGAAAGACCAAAACTGTGAGTTTCCACTTTTGTTAGGAATCTAAAATAGTCAAACTCAAAAGCAGAGAGTAAAATGATAGTTGCCATGGGATACAAGAGAGAAATGAAGAGATACTTTCTCAAAGGGTACAAAGTGGAGCACAGAGGGTACAGAGGTTTGGAGACCCAATGCACAGAGTGATGACAGAAGTTAGCAACACTGTATTGTATTCTTGAAATTTGTCAAGATGATAGATATTAAATAAAGTCTTCTCACAACACACACACACGCAAATCTAGTTCTATCTAGTATATCCTTAAATGTGGTTTAGATCTGCCCTTCTCTGTTCTTTGGAGGTGGGGAAAGGTTTGTATACATTCAGAACCATGACCAAAATGATATTGCTTTTCATAAGCCATCGTATCAGTATCACTTCTCTCAGAAGCCCACTCTTATTTTCAGCAAGGTCTCACAGCTACAACGGAGGGAGCTCTGTCAGACATTATCAGTGAGAGGTTCATTTTTATCCTCAAATTAGTGACATGTCCCCCGAAGTTGGATATTTTCTCCTGAGGTTCTCTAAACGCCCAGCTTCTTCCTTCCCTAGAATTAATTTTTGACTAGATAATACTGATTATTACAGCTAAATTTTCCTTGTGGTCATGGATATTATATTGAATAAAAACTAACTTCAGACACGGAAAATATGACAGTCACCTAGGTATAGTGCAGAATTGTTAAAGGTCTAAACTAGAAACATTTCAATGAATCTGACAGAGAATGGAGTATTAAGAAGATGCACTGTTATTAAGAGCCCATTAGCATTATTTTAACTTCCTTCATTCCCACAAAGCTCAGGAAAAGTAATTTTATTTATATCCTATGAATAGTATAAACTGAAGTTCCTGGTAAGCTATAATTAGTTATTCAATCAGTTTGTGAATTAGGACTCATAATTTCTGGACTCCACACTGGAACTTTTACCCATTAGCCTGGTCATTAATAACTGCTTCTATTGTATTATTTACCTTTAACACTTATGACACTTAAATTCCCTATTATTCTTTTATTCTTGGAATAAATATTTCCCTAATTACCTGTATTGGAGGAGATTATTTGAGAACATTTGAAGACCCTTCTATTTAATTAAGATCTGGACACATAATAAAATTAACATTATATGTGTTAAGTTTGTCTTCAGAATACCTGCTTTAAAATTATCACCAGAGGTGCTGTGAGAAGTCTTCCTAATGGGAGTAATGGTTAAGAGAGTTGATATAAATGATGAGGGAATATAAAGGTGTTGTTTATAATAGCCAAGACATGGAAATAACCTAAACATCCATCAACAGAGGAATGGATAAAGATGTGGCACACACATTCAATGGAATATTACTCTGCTGCTAAAAATAATAAAATAATGCCATTTGCAGCAGCATGGACTGACCTAGGGCTTCCCAAGTGGCACAGTGGTAAAGAATCTGCCTGCAATGCAGGAGACATAAGAGACGTGGATTTGATCCCTGGGTCAGGAAGATCCCCTAGAGGATGGCATGGCAACCCACTCCAGTATTCTTGCCTGGAGAATCCCGTAGACTGAAGAGCCTGGCAGGCTATAATCCATGGGGTCGCAAAAAGCCAGACAAGACTGAAGTGACTGAGCACAAGAAAGGACTGATCTAGAGATTTTGGTATTCTGAGTGAAGTAAGTAAGACACAGAGAGAGAAATGTCATATGATGTCACTTATATACAGAACCTACAAGGAAATGATACAAATGAAATTACAAAACAGAAAGAGACACACAGAGACAATTTTATATTTACCATAGGGGAAGATGGAGGGCCGGATAGATAGGGAGTTTGGGATTGACATGTACATACTGCTATATTTAAAATGTTGATGTATGGCAAAACCAATACAATATTGTAAAGTAATTAGCCTCCAAAAAATAAATGTTTATATTTAAAAAAATAAAATAAAATGAATAACCATCAGGGACCTACTGTATAGCCCAGAAAATGCAGCTCAATATTGTATAACAACCTAAATGGGAGAATAATTTAAAGAAGAATAGATACATGCGTATGTATAATTGAATGACTTTGCTGCACATTTGAAATATCACAATACTGTTAATCACCTATATTCCAATAAAAAGTTTAAAAAATTTAATAAGAACTTTCAAGCCTGATTATTATTGTTCCCCTAGCAACTGGTCAACTAGCATGTATACAGTACAGACTGGTGAAAGACTTTGCCTTTTCCTTGCTTTGCTCTCTGTGTAGCTTATATGGGCACATGGGAGACACTCAAGGCTTCCCAGGTGGTGCTAGTGGTAAAGAACCCACCTGCCAATGCAGGAAACACAAGAGACGTGGTTTAATCTCTGGGTTGGGAAGATCCCCTGAAGGAGGAAATGGCAACCCACTCCAGTATTGCCTGGAGAATTCCATGGGCAGAGGAGCCTGACAGGCTATGGTCCTTAGGGTTGCAAAGAGTCAGCCATGACTGAAGTGACAACACGCTTGCAAGAATGCTCAGCAAACACTTGTCAACCTGAGGCACAGCATAGCTTGGTGGAAGGATTTAAAATCAAATAGATTTTTGACGTGATCACTGACCATGTGTCAAAGATAAAATTAAATACGGCCCAGAATTGATTTTCCTCTGTGGATGAGGACACACAGTCTGCCTCACTGTGCTTTTCTGAGCATCTCTTCTCACTTTAAAAATCTCCTTGAGCAAATGCATCCACACGGTTGCTTCTGCTTCCATCTATACGCTGAGAATGTCCATGCCTGAATTTCCAACATCTGAGTCTCTGCTTATTTGCCTGACATAGCCTACATGATATCCACCAGATACCTAAAAAAAAAAAAAAGTGAAAAAAAGAGAGGAAAAAAGAAGATATTCTTCCTTTATGTTCCCTCCTTCTCCACAGTCTCCTATTGCTCTGATACTCTTCATAGCAGTGGAGAGTAACCTGTCCATCTCAAAAATTCAGTTTCAGAAAAAAGTCTCAAATAACTGAAAGAAAAAAAAAAAAACCACAACAAATCTGCTCCAGCATACAAAGGATGGTTAACTCTATCATGTTGCCTCTGAGGTATTTTTTTACACCAGACATATATAAATAATTCTATTTATATGTTCTAGAGAATTCTATATATATTCAGAGGAATTAATACTCTTACATTTTAATTCTCAAAGGTTTTGGAGGAACAGTAGATGTAATTTTAACTAGAAAAGCTGTCTGGCTTCAATTACTTTTCACATATCACTTAACCAGTATCTTTTCTAATAACTTGGGCTTGCCCAGGTTTCTCCTACACTCAAACTTTGCAGATGTTAGTACGATTTTTATTTTATTGTATTTTGTTTTGGCTACACTGTGTGGCTTGTGGGATCTTAGTTCCCCTTCACAGTGATTGCACTTGCACCTTTGGCAGTGAAAACACAGAGTCCTACCCACTGGACAGCCAGGGAATTCTCCAGTGAAAATTTCAGAATTGATGCATACATGAATGGACTATTGAATGAGTGCTCGTACTGTGGATCCAGTAAAAGTGGACATAGCACATGCCTAGCTGGAATAGCAGTCTCCTACATCATGGAACTCCTGAATTCCACCTAGTTTGGCACTAAACTCAGGAGACTGAAAGTAAATTTCACTTAAACTGTAGGCAACCATATTGATACCTGTTGCTTATGAATTTCAGATCATCAGCAGTGAACTCTTACTCCACAGCTTTTTAGAAATGATATAACAAAAACTCCAAAAGTGAGGATATAGAGTTTTGAGAGATAACATAAATGTGAGCTGAATTTTTTAAATTAATTAATTTTAATTGAGGGCTAATTACTTTACAGTATTGTGGTGGTTTTTTTCATACATTGACATGAATCAGCCACAGGTGTACATGGTCCCCCATCCTGAACCCTCCTCCCCGTCTCATCCCTCTGGGTTGTCCCAGTACACCAGATTTGAGTACCCTGTTTCATGCATCAAACTTGGACTGGTCATCTATTTCACATATGGTAATATAAGTGTTTCAATGCTATTCTTTCAAATCATCCTACCCTTGCCTTCTCCCACAGAGTCCAAAAGTCTGTTCTTTTTATCTGTGCCTTTTGTTGTCTCTCATATAGGGTTATTTTTACCATCTTTGTAAATTCCATATATATGTGTTAATATACTGTATTGGTGTTTTTCTTTCTGACTTACTTCACTTTGTAAATAGGCTCCAGTTTCATCCACCTTATTAGAACTGATTCAGATGCATTCTTTTTAATAACTGAGTAATAGTCCATTGTGTATATGTACCACAGCTTTCTTGTTCATTCGTCTGCCGACGGACATCTAGGTTGCTTCCATGTTCGAGCTATTGTAAACAGTGCTGCGATGAACATCACAGAAGTCAGCCTTTCTTCTGTGTTTGGAGATGCTGCATAAATTTTTAGGACCTGAATTATTAACTTTGTATTCTGACAGATGATATAAAAGACCCAAGTTCTCATAAAAGAACTGAGAACTCTTGGTTAGATTCTAATCCAAACTACCCTCCTAATTTCAATAATTAAACCTTAGAGCTTTTGCTCATTTTTGAGTTACTAATATATATGCTTATATACAGTATACTATATATTTATATAAAACATTATATAGATTCTATGTATATATAACATAGACTATAGAGTTCATGGAATTCTCCAGTCCAGAATACTAGAGTGGACAGCCATTCCCTTCTCCATGGGATCTTCCCAACCCAGGGGTTGAACTCAGGTCTCCCACATTGCAGGTGGATTCTTTACCAGCTGAACTACCAGGGAATCCCTTATATAACATACATGTAACATATGAACATATGTTATATAACATGTGTTATATGTTTAAAAGTATGCTTTTATATATATATATACTTAAATTTTTTTAATTTTTTTTTTAATTTGAAGGATAATTGCTTTAAAGAATTTTGTTCTTTTCTGTCAAACTTCAACATGAATCAGCCATAAGTATATATATATCCTTTCCTTCTTGAACCTCTGTCCTTTTTAAATAAAAAGTAAAGTGGCAAAAATGGAACTGAGCCTCTGGAATTTTTGCTCTAGGTGTCTCATAATCACTGAGCCAGAGGTTTTTGAAGAGTTTCTTCTGCTGTTCCATTTGGGTGCTGTTACATTGGTGTGCGTGTTTGTGTGCTTAGTTGTCTACACCTTAGCTGATTTGGGCATGTCATGATTGGCAGCAGTTGTTCTCAGAGCTCAGCTTTACTGAAGAACAACTGAGATGGCTTAGGTTGATGGGTAAGTGGTTGCCAATCTTTAATCATCTCACAAGAAAGAGAGGCTCAACTCTAACAAAGTTGGCACTTGTTTTAAGGGAGACCTACCCTAATTTAATCTTGCTTTTTTTTCTTTTTAGTTTAGTAATTATGTACAACTTTTACTAGTGTTAAATTTGTAATCAGTTCAGTTCAGTTCAGTCACTCAGTCGTGTCCGACTCTTTGCAACCCCATGAATTGCAGCATGCCAGGCCTCCCTGTCCATCACCAACTCCTGGAGTTCACTCAGACTCACGCCCATCGAGTCAGTGATACCATCCAGCCATCTCATCCTCTGTTGTCCCCTTCTCCTCCTGCCCTCAATCCCTCCCAGCATCACGGTCTTTTCCATGAGTCAACTCTTCGCGTGAGGTGGCCAAAGTACTGGAGCTTCAGCTTTAGGATCATTCCTTCCAAAGAAATCCCAGGGCTGATCTCCTTCAGAATGGACTGGTTGGATCTCCTTGCAGTCCAAGGGACTCTCAAGGGTCTTCTCCAACACCACAGTTCAAAAGCATCGATTCTTCAGTGCTCAGCCTTCTTCACAGTCCAACTCTCACATCCATACATGACCACAGGATTGTAATAATAAGTCATAAATAGGTGATAATATGACCTTGCCCTATACTCTGGAAATATCAGAAGTTGGATGAAAATCTTTCTCAAATTCCTTAAGAAACTCACTAGAAAGGAGTTGGCTAATAAGGATATGGACAGATTCTTTCTAGCAAAAGGAGAGGGCAAGTGTAGATAACAGTGCAAAAATTTTAAAGGATATTGTTTTGTGCAATTATAGGAAAATCCTTAGAAGAAATGAAACCACATTCTTGGGAAAGGGTATGAATTGAAGATAAATGTCTGCTTGAAGTGTAGATTTGGAACTGATTCAATACAGAGAACCAAGCATAAAATACAGCCGTCTTCATTTACTCCAAATCCTTTGAAATGCTAGAAAGGATATTCAGAAAATCTATAAGTATTCATGAGTATAGAGGGATATCTTTCAATGGATGAGTAGTTGTGAAGAATCCTAAGCAGATGAAAAGCAAAATGGGATAAACTTCCAAAGGGAACTGCAGCTCTGGCGTGCACAGCAGGGGACTGCTGAGGAAGGAGAGGGTGGGTATCTTTTCTAGGTGTCCTCCAAGCCTAGTGTTTTACCCGTTTGATAAACATGAAATATGAGGCTCAGTGTAAGTAGTTTGTCCAAATCAGTTAAGTTTCAAACCCAGAAGTGTTTCGCCTTCAAGCCTTTGACTCAGTTGTTCTTCTAATTGCCTCTCTCTGTCTCACACTTGATTTCCTATTTCTCACTGATTCCTTACAAAAATTCTATGAGTCTTCTCTTATTTTACAGTGAGAAAACAGTATGTGGACATTGAACTGTTATCCCAGTAGGACCGTGTTTTCTAGGAGCCTGTTTTTAAAATCCACTCTTTCCGCATCTTTCTCCCTGTAGTAATATGAGTAAAGAGCCCAATAAAGATTTCAGGCCTTCTAAATCTACACTTTCTACTCATTTAATTGGAGAAGTTAATCTTTATTCTGGACTTAACACATTATTATAGAGGTGTGTTTCACATTGTCATATTGTAGCCTCATTTCATTGTTGGAAAAAAGATTATTGTTGTGAGCATTTATCTGTATCCTCATTTTATATCCTAGCCTTTGGCCCTGGCCATTGGGTTCAGAAGTTATAAAGCTTGATTTGATATAGCTTGACATAACAAAAGTCAATTTGAAGTATAATTGTTATGATTTTGCTACTATCACAGAAGGTTTTGGAAATGAGTTTTATGTATTTAATTTTGGAGAGTAAAATGATGACTGAGTGACCAGAAGAATCAGCATCTAAAGATCAGAGATGTAAAATTCTTACAGGAGATTCCTTGTCTGAGGAACCCTAGATACGGAGAGCAGAGTCACAAAGCTGAGGCATCAGTGAGTGGCTATCAATTTTTAAAAAGATCTGATGTACAATGGAGTTAAACTGGGAGGCTCTTTAAGTGGTAACTTCAACTTTTTAAGTGTTGGTTCATAGCCCATGGCCAAAGGGAGGATCCAATGGAGATGTAAAAAGCATTGAGCTAAAATGAAATAGACTATTACATACAGAATATACATTTCAAAGATGTGATATTTTAAAAATAATTGATAAAAAGCAAGGTAGAAAATGCTTTTGATTCATAACAACTTCAGCATATCAATTGAGGCCATCTTAATCAATGACAAAACAATGAGATAAGTATTTTCAGCTTTTTTCTGATACCTCCATACTGATTTCAGTGGCAACATCACTAACTCAATGGACATGAATTTGAGCAAACTTTGGGAGATAAAGAAGGATAGAGGAGCATGGCATGCTACTGTCCATGGGATCACAAAGAGCCGGACATGACTTCATGACTGAACAATAACAACAAGCATGATTTTATATTTGCATTAATAGAGTACAGGCGTTCCAGTTTCTCAGCATTTTCACTAACACTTGTCTCCCTCTGTCTCTCCCTTTCTCTCTCTCTTTTCCTCCATTTTCTACACCCACTCTCCCTCTCTACATACATTTTTTAATTATATCAGGTCTAACAGGTGTGAGGTACCATATGACCCAGAAACCACACTTCTGGGTATATATTCAAAATAACTTCAATCAGCATCTCGAAGAGGTTAGAATTTATCTTTATTGCAATATTATTTTCAATAGGAAAAATATGGAAAGAATGCAAGTGTCAGACTAATACATAAAGAAATTGTAGAATATACGCAATGGAATATTGATTAGCCTTAATCCTGCCTTTTGTGACAGCATGGAGAAATCTGGGGGAACTATGCTAAGTGAAATAAGCCAGTTATAGAATGTAGAAAATGACATGATTCTACTTATATGAGAAATCTAAAGTAGCCACATTCATAGAAGCGGAGAATATAGTAGTAGTTACCAGAGTTTGGAGTGGGTGAGAGAAAATGGGAATTGTTGTTTAGTGAATTTAAAGTTTCAGTTTTATTAGATGAATAAGTTCTAGAGAGCTGCTTACAACATAGTTCCTATAGTTACCAATAGTGGTGGTGTGCACTTCAAAATTTGTTAAAAGAATAGATAATGTGTTAGGTGTTCTTACCAAAAAAGTAAGCAAATACATACCAAAGGATACAAGGAAGCTTTAGGAGGTGCTGGATGTAGCTATCACTTTGGCTTTAATGATGCTATCACAGTGTTTACTTGTGTCCAAAGTCATCAAATTGTACATAGTAGATCTGTGTAGCTTTTGTATATCAATTATACATCAATAAAGCTGTTAAAATGGGTTAAGCATAAAGTAGCACTTTTCTTATAGACTAGAAAATGGAAAAGTCTAGGATTAGATTGGCTTCTAAAATGGAGATTAAATGATGCTATCAGTGTACTTTCACTATTGGGGTCTACTTTTGCATTGGTCTCATTCTTGGAAGGTTGAACATGTAATGAGTCTGCAGTGGCAGGTCTGACCTCTATATGGATTAAATCCAGGAGAAAGTAAAATCATGTCTTTCTTTTGGTCCATTCAACCAAGTTCTGAAATCAACTCCAATTGCCTTCGTTTGAGTTCCATTACAAGCCATGAACAATATTTTTTGTATATGTCTAAAGGGATGCACTATGCTGATTGGCTTAGGCCTACTTCTAATGCTCATTTCTGAAGCTAGAGAAAGGATCACCCAAAAGATGTGATTTGAGAATCCAGTAGTGAAACATAAAAAGAGTAATACAAGTTTCCACTATGGTTCCACCATGGTCAGCCAGAACAATGCTCAGCTTTGGGATAAAGTATCAGCTTTTAGATAATTAGGTGATACTCAGTATACAGGAGAATGCTGATAGTATCTTTACACTAGAGGTGGGATGGGATCTTGGTCTTGCTTCAAAGTCTAGAAAGAACACAGACCCCGGCACAAGTTTTTCTACCAACATGATAAAAAGCTTCTCATTTCCTCTGAAATATTCCATAAGGACTCTCAACACAATCCTTATTATTTCTGGCAGTTCACACAGGAGTCTCATGCATTGTCTCAACCCCTAATGCAGTCCTAGGACCTGGAGTGATATGAAAGATGAGATCAATTAGATTGGGGATTGGAAAGAGAATATTCCTTTTTTCTTTCTTATATTGTAAGATAAAAATTGCAGATGAAGTGTTTAGTTTGCTGTGGGTTTCCTAAGTCATCTGGGCTGTAGTTTAAGAGTCATTAAATGCAATCCAAAACCCTGAGAAAGAATGTGATTATATTTTAGAATACCATTAGATGAGTGAGGCTGCTTGTTCCCATTTAGCTATGACAGTATTTAAAAATAAGCTGTGTAGTTGAACCTACTGCACATACAGATAACTGAAGAGGACCCACTCAGGTTTCTGTTGTTGGGTTGTAGCCCAGTGAGACCCAGCTGGAAAGACAAGGTGAAATAGGCAAGTCTCTGAACTTCAACGTGTTTCTTTGAAATTTTTCCTTTATATTCAAGCTTTTGGCAGGATTTCTAAGGATCTTGGTTGTTGGCTCAAATGACATTCTTTCTTTGCTCAGTTGTCATCCCCTTATAGAAACCAATTTAAACATTTCCAGCTGAGTCTGTGGTAAGATGACAAGGACTCTGAGAGTGCTGGAGCTAAATTCATGATGTTCTAGAATTACATAGATGCATTTTAATATGGATCCAGTCATTTCTTTTGACCCAATGCACCACAATGAAGCTTTGAAATCCTGTGTATTAGATGTTGCCATGCTGCTTGTTTGAAGACTGTGAGTGTGTGTGTGTGTGTGTGCACGTGTGCTCAGTTGTGTCTGGCTCTTTGTGTCCCCATCAACTGTAGCCTGCCAGGTTCCTCTGTCCTTGGGGTTCTCCAGGCAAGAACACCGGAGTGGGGTCCCATTCCCAAGGGACTTTCCTGATCTAGTTATCAAAACTGCATCTCCTGTGTCTCCTGCCTACAGGCGGATTCTTTACCACTGAGCCACTGCGGAAGCCCTTTGAAGACTTTATTCTCAATTTATCTAATTTTTCATTAGCCATACACATTGCATTCATTACCACCTCCTTAGAATCACCTATTTGCCTTACCTCAAATAGAAAACCTTTTCCTCACCCACACATTCATCTATATTTTAAGTCCTATCAAGTTACTCTTCTCAGATAATTTAGTTCAACTCGTGTCTCACTGATCCTTGAAATGCTTTGAGTACTTGTCATTAGAATTACTCAGGTTAATCCTTAAATATACTTAACTTGTTTGGTACTTACAAGTATTTAATATGCTTAAGGCCTTAGTCAACAACTCATAACAAGAGGCTAGGAATAATACTCTAAATTCTTCATGGTACCCAGTTGCTAGAGTTAATCTAATTCTTCCCTTATCACGATGGCCATTTCTCCAGTTCTCACTTGTATCTCACCATTGATTTCTTAATGCAGTTGAGAAATACATATACAATTTCAGTGTGTAACATTTGGGAAAAAGTTTCCTGGGCCCCAAATCAAGATATGTGATTCAGTTGATTTTGGGGGAATTCATAAATGAATCTTTGTGATTCTAAGGAAGGTGAGTCAAATACTGAACTCTGAAAAATGTTTTCATAGATCCTTAAACATCTTCTGTTTACAGAACTTTAAGGTATCAGAAGACCAGAGACCTTGGATTAGAACAGGCTCTTGATACAAGTGAGTGGGAAAACTATTGTTTGGTCATGACATTCACTTAGAGAAATTTCAGACACTGGGAATTAAGGAGTCACACGGGACAGAGTGGGTATAAGTTTTATACAATGAGAGGATCCCTGCACTAGATGGTGGGAGGTCTAGGTTCTAGTGCTCAAGTAATAAGAAGGTCAGATGCAAATGTTTGTCAAATACTTCCTATATACTCTAATTTAATCTTTACTAAAATGTCTTCAGACTGGTATGATCTCATTTTTATTTTATGGATGTAAGATACAAAGTGTAAAAAACATCAAATAAAATGACTTGTCCATAGCTAGTAAGTGGCAAAATGGGGATTTTTAAACAAGGAAATGTTACTCCAGTAATGCTAAACTGGGTATTATTTTTGCTTTGGCCCCATCCCTTCATTCTTTCTGGAGTTATTTCTCCACTGATCTCTTGTAGCATATTGGGCATTTACCGACCTGGGGAGTTCCTCTTTCAGTATCCTATCATTTTGCCTTTTAATATCATTCATGGGATTCTCAAGGCAAGAATACTGAAGTGGTTTGCCATTCCCTTCTCCAGTGGACCTCATTCTGTCAGACCTCTCGACCATGACCCGTCCCTCTTGGGTGGCCCACATGGTGTGACTTAGTTTCACTGAGTTAGACAAGGCTGTGGTCTGTGTGATCAGACTGGCTAGTTTTCTGTGATTATGGTTTCAGTGTGTCTGTCCTTTGATGCCCTCTCACAACACCTACCATCTTACTTGGGTTTCTCTTACCTTGGATGTGGAGTATCTCTTCACAGCTGCTCCAGGAAAGCTCAGCCTCAGCTCCTTATCTTGGACGAGTCCCCCCTCCTGACCTTGAACATGGAGTAGCTCCTCTCAGCCCACCTGCGCCTGTGCAGCCACAGCTTCTTGGACATGTGGTTGCTCCTCTTGGCCGCTGCCCCTGACCTCGAATGTGGGGTAGGTCAGATGATGCTTTGAAAGTGCTGCACTCAATATGCCAGCAAATTTGGAAAACTCAGCAGTGGCCACAGGACTGGAAAAGGTCAGTTTTCATTCCAATCCCAAAGAAAGGCAATGCCAAA
>SJYA01000129.1:133759-146809 GCA_006410615.1 Neotragus moschatus
AAATTCATGGGGTCACAAAGAGTCGGACATGACTGAGCGAGTGAACTGAACGGAATCTTGAAAACACACAAGAAGTTACACAGAAATGCACGCACACACACACACACATGCCTCTAGGTGTTTATAATAGCATCCACTGGAATTATCTTCTAGTCCTGAGGTCTTCTTCTTTCCTGATCACGTATTTTCTTTAGAACATCATGCCCCTTACAGAGCCATTGAGTTTTGTCTACCTTCTGCTTCTCTTGAAGTTGAGAGGAGATGAGAAAGCATAATAACCTTTCTTGGAGCTCTAACACAGAACAAAAGTCAAATAGGTCCAGGCTATATAATAGGTGCCTTATACATAGGGTATTCAATAATCCAATTTAGGAACATATATTAGTAAAACATGCCAAAATATGTTTCTCCTTCATTCTCACGAGCACAGATGTTCTTTGCACATACAATTAGAAGTGGTTATATTTATTTACATTCATCTTTACCAGGCACATGGTAGGAAAGGTTTATTGGTGCAAAATAGAAATCCTTTTATTTATTTATTTAAAAAAAAATTTCAACTTGGGGTGAGAAGAATCTGTGCAAAATTTAGAATAGCTATATTGTTTAACACAGTGAACTTGCTTTTAAAATTGAATTTCAAGACACTCTATTTCTTTTGAGTGTTTTCTTCTTTTTAAGTTACAAAGCAATAGATATTTAGAGAAATAAATAAGAGATAAAGAAAAATTGTTAATCAACTAAACTATACTGCTAGCCCCTAGAGCGCTCCCCTCAAATGTAACTCTCATGGAATCCTTACACATCATTTTTAAGCTTATACAAAATTTAATCGTACATATATATATATATATTTATTTATTTCTGTTCTCCTCTTCTTTTGTTAATTATATATAGTATTCTGCTAGAGAATTTACTGTGAAACTGCTTTTTTGTTCAATACATCAGGGACACTCTTGCAAGTCAATATACGGAGCTCTTTCTTTCAAATAAGTGCCTGATATTTCATAATTTGAATCTTCTGAAAGCTATTCAGCCATTCTCCTAAAAGTGACGTAATGGTGGTTGCTGTTGTTATTTTCTAGTATTTGTGACACTTAGGCAAGACTGCAGTCCACGCTTGCCTCCATATCTTCCTGTGCACTGACAACACTGTGGTTCCTCCAGCCTATGTTCCTGTAAGTGGTTTCTGGGTCAATGTTTTGTTTCTATTTAAAATGTTCTGTTATTTTATAAAGAGGCTTTATGAAGTTGCACTCTTACCAGTAAAACTCACTTGTGCTGTATTTTGTAGTGCTTTTACTTTTTATTAACTCAGTAGGTGAAAACATGATCCTTTGTGTTATTTAAATCTGTTTTTTCCTGATTACCAGTGAGGTTGAGGATCCAATTTTATGCTCATTATTCATGTGCATTTCTTCTATGTGAATCGTTTCCTTGTCAATTTACAAGAACTTTGGTCACTTTATGGATGTTTGCCTTTTGTCAGATGGTTTCAGATATTTTTATTTGTGGTTTTGTGATGTGAAGTTTTAAGTTCATAAGTCATCTATATTCTTTCCTATTATTGCTTTTGGGTTTCATTGTTTGCTTTAAGATTTTATTTATTCTAAGTTAAAAATATTTCTTAGTATTTTTCTAACTTTTAATCTATAATTTAGAACTTTATTATGTTAGAGATTTCTTAATGGTTTAAGGTAGGGTCTCTAACTTTTTTATTCTTAAGGATAGACGATTCTCATACTTCTGAGTAAAATGCCATCCAAGCTATTTACCATTTTCCTAAACACTATTTTCCATTTGGGGATTTTTTGAATTGGTTTTCCAGTGGCTTGTTTTGTTATTATTGCAATGACTTTATGGTATGTTTTGGTATCAGGTAAGGTGCTTCAAACCCTCTCTTCAAGAATTGAGAATTTCAAAATATTTTTGGTAATGTTTTTATTTTTTATGTGAATTTTAGTATAATTCTGTCAACTTCAATATCTTTATTTTAAATTATAACATACCAGTTGTAACTATATATATAGTTTATATATGTGTATATATATCCTTTTAAAACATAAAATCTCATTGAGAAGCATGATTACATTCTTTAATGAAATTTTTAAGCTTTTTTTCTCATAGGTACTATATCTTTTTAATAAAAATTTATCTAATGTTTTTGATACTTTTATTTGCTTTTGTAAATAGATTTTTTTTCTCACTTCAAAGACTTTTTATTTTAAGTTGGAAGCACTTATTAGCATATCATTGTAAAATTATCAATATCTTATATAGGAGCATGTCATTTTCTTCAGTCTTGAAAAGTGTCAAATGATTTAAACTTAAATCTAAGAACAAGTAAAAATAAAGAAACAGTAAGATCCTCCATATCTATAATCTTGCCTAAATAGTTGTACTCTTTTTCTGGGAAGAATGACCCATTAGGCAGCTGCCAAGTGTTAAAGATAATACACAAATGTGCAAGAAAATAAAGAGCAAATCTTAGTCAATCAGTTCACTGGAATAAACCCTGGAAGCCATTGAAAAGAGAAATGTCAACCTCAGAAAACCGTTGTCCCATTCAGTATACTTAGTAACCTTCCACAAAAAATATATTAGCTGGTAAAAATAAATCAAATATCTTTCACATTTCCTGTGTAAGAGCTAACAGAAGATCAACTGTCATTTCCTATGCTTGTCTTAAATGGAGTTTGGTTAAGATATCAATCAGTAAAATCATGTGGAATTGATGTTTTGAGTGATGAAACTCAAACTAGAATAAAGTACTTTAAAATATAAAAGCAATAGAGTTTATTTTTTATATTCTTTAGCTGAAGTGAACGTCTACAATAATTTAGGTATGGTTATAGCTTAAATGATGGAATCAATATATATGCTATCATTCTCCTTCAAACTATGGTATCTTCTTTCCTGACGGTAGAAAAGTTCAATAACATACAAATTTGAAAATATATTGAAAAGCTTTAATTGCCAGCTTAGCTATATAAAATAAAAATGTCTGTTTTTTTTTTTTTTAGCAACTTTTAGGATGGTATCAGTTTATTTGACCAACTTTTATGATTGGACTGGTTTATATAATATAATGCTGCTGCTGCTGCTGCTAAGTCACTTCAGTCGTGTCCGACTCTGTGCAACCCTACAGAGGGCAGCCCATCAGGCTCCCCTGTCCCTGGGATTCTCCAGGCAAGAACACTAGAGTGGGTTGCCATTTCCTTCTCCAATGCATGAAAGTGAAAAGTGAAAGAAGTCACTCAGTCGTGTCCGACTCTTAGCGACCCCATGGACTGCAGCCTACCAGGCTCCTCCATCCATGGGATTTTCCAGGCAAGAGTACTGGAGTGGACAATATAAAAACCACTGATAATTTTTGATGCCTTTTTAAAAAAATCAGTGGTCACAATGTGAATATTATCCATTTAAGATTTATCTGTGAATATTCTACTAGATAAATAAATTCAAATCACTATCATTGAACTTTTCTGCTCTTTCTCTAAAAGAGATTTTACATAAATGAGCAGTTTTCACTAGTTATGACTTCCTATTAATACTGAAGTCAGATTTATATTCTTGTCCCAGAAGTTTTCAGTAACTTTTTTCAAGGACTTATAATGAAACTTGCCATGTGTCCTGTCATCTGCCCAGTTGTTCTACTCACTAACTTGAAAAACAGTTGTTTGAAAGAACTCTAATGACAAGCTTCCAAAGAAAACAGCTAAATTTGTTTCACATAGATATATAGGGAAATAGAAAGTAAATTTAACTACAATAAGATATTTTCAAAACATTGAAAGCATTTTATTATAGGCAGATGTCCTAGTTTTAAAATATAATCTTCAAAATCTTTGGCACTCTTCCCACTGAGATGTGGGGTCTGTGTCCTGTCCTTTCCCTTAAATCTGGGCTCCGAGGCTGCTTGGCTATGGAGCATTCAGTTCAGTTCAGTCGCTCAGTAGTGTCCGACTCTTTGCCACCCCATGAATCACAGCACTCCAGGCCTCCCTGTCCATCACCAACTCCCGGAGTTCACTCAGACTCACGCCCATCGAGTCAGTGATGCCATCCAGCCATCTCATCCTTGGTCATCCCCTTCTCCGCCTGCCCCCAATCCCTCCCAGCATCAGAGTATTTTCCAATGAGTCAACTCTTCGCATGAGGTGGCCAAAGTACTGGAGCTTCAGCTTCAGCGTCATTCCTTCCAAAGAAATCCCAGGGCCGATCTTCAGAATGGACTTGTTGGATCTCCTTGCAGTCCAAGCGACTCTCAAGAGTCTTCTCCAACACCACAGTTCAAAAGCATCAATTCTTCGGCGCTCAGCATTCTTTACAGTCCAACTCTCACATCCATACATGACTACTGGAAAAACCATAGCCTTGACTAGACGAACCTTAGTCAGCAAAGTAATGTCTCTGCTTTTGAATATGCTATATAGGTTGGTCATAACTTTTCTTCCAAGGAGTGAGCGTCTTTTAATTTCATGGCTGAAGTCACCATCTGCAGTGATTTTGGAGCCCCCCAAAATAGTCTGACACTGTTTTCACTGTTTCCCCGTCTATTTCCCATGAAGTGATGGGACCAGATGCCATGATCNTAGGTTGGTCATAACTTTTCTTCCAAGGAGTGAGCGTCTTTTAATTTCATGGCTGAAGTCACCATCTGCAGTGATTTTGGAGCCACCCAAAATAGTCTGACACTGTTTTCACTGTTTCCCCGTCTATTTCCCATGAAGTGATGGGACCAGATGCCATGATCTTCCTTTTCTGGATGTTGAGCTTTAAGCCAACTTTTTCACTCTCCTCTTTCACTTTCATCAAGAGGCTCTTTAGTTCCTCTTCACTTTCTGCCATAAGGGTGGTGTCACCTGCATATCTGAGGTTATTGATATTTCTCCTGGAAATCTTGATTCCAGCTTGTGTTTCTTCCAGTCCAGCGTTTCTCATGATGTATTCTGCATATAAGTTAAATAAGCAAGGTGACAATATGCAGACTTGACGTACTCCTTTTCCTATTTGGAACCAGTCTGTTGTTCCATGTCCAGTTCTAACTGTTGCTTCCTGACCTGCATACAGATTTCTCAAGAGGCAGGTCAGGTGGTCTGATATTCCCATCTCTTGAAGAATTTTCCACAGTTTATTGTGGTCCACACAGTCAAAGTCTTTGGCATAGTCAATAAAGCATAGTGGGAGTCATACTGGACCAGTTTCCCATCCGTGGCCTTAAGAAGCTGGTACTTCTACTCCTTTTTCTTCAAGCATTCATATCTGGAGCTCTGAGGTACCATATAAGAATTCTGAAGCTGCTTGTTGTGAAAAAAATGACCACAGTCGTGTTGAATGGTGTCAGTGCCGGTGTCCTGGGTAAGCCCAGCTGAGGTCTCTGCTGACAGCCAGGATCAACCATGAGCCCTGTGAGTGAAGGACCCTTGAGGTGATTCCAACTGAGGCCCCAGACATAGTCGAGTAGATCTTTCACTGTAATGTGCTTCTTTGCAGATTCCTAAAACATACATTCAGCAATAATAAATGGTTATTTTAAGCTTGTAAATTGTAGAGCAATGTGTTACACACAGAATAGTAACTGAAACAGAAAATGTGCCTAAAGCATATCTTCCTCAAAATCTAAGTCACAGCCCTGCAGGACAGTGGTTGAGTTTCAGAGAGGGCTGGGCTAGGGTAGGATGAAATTTAAAAATAACCTTGATGTGTGCAGGCAAGTCACTTCCTTTGTGGCAGACTCTACAACTCTAGCCCATAAGGCTCCTCTGCCCATGGGATTCTCCAGGCAATGGGTAGGTTGCTATTTCCTACTTTAGAGAATCTTCCTGACCCAGGGATTGAACCTATGTTTTGTGCATTGTATGCAGATTCTTTACTAATAGGTCACATGGGAGGCCCTAGGCCTGATTAGTAGTAGTTGTTTATAACCATGGTTCTGACACAAGTTTCAGGGCAGTTTGTGCCAGCTTGTCAAGTTTATTGATAACATCAGTATTTGTGGTTTGGACCTGGTTTTGGTACCCGTGGGCTTACTGTTTGGACTGCTCACATAGCAAGGATATGCCTGCCTGACCAGTGGAGTGTTAGAAGCACCAGCTAAGATTCCATTTTGGGGAGCCTATTTCCAAAGGGTTTCTGATTTAAGAGAGAAAGTTCTTCCAGGATGGCCCTGCAGAGAAAGGACAATTGAAATCCACAGGGAGCCTCTTGGGACCACTTGCTGTGAGGCAACCTTGGCTCTGATACATATCCTTAGTTTAATACTGATGTTATATTTTTATGATTTTCCTGCAATAAAGTATAGATTTGTAAATGTGGTAATTGAGTCCTGTGAGTCCTCTTAGTGTCTTATTTAGTTTTCTTTAGTGTCTTATTGCCACTGTTAGTATGGATGCTGTAAGCAGACTCCTGTGCTGGTTTGAGAATATGCTCACACATACAAGTGCACAATGGTAGCCTCTTTATTGGCTAAATTACTCCTTTTCTTATTCCATTTTATGGTAACTTCTGCTGTTTCCTGTTCTTGAATATACTACAGTCTTGACTAGGACTTTCTCTGGTGTCTCAGACCGTAAAGAATCTATTTGCAGTGCAGGAAACCCAGGTTTGATCCCTGGATTGGAAAGATCCCCTGGAGAAGGGAATGACTACCCACTCCAGTATTCTTGCCTGGAGAATTCCATGCACAGAAGAGCCTGGGGGCTATAGTCCATGAGGTTGCAGGGAGTCAGGCACGACTAAGTGCCTGACTCACTCATTCAGGGGTTAAAAAGTTGATGTCAGGGTAAAATATTTCTGAAGTTGTTATACTGCAATATTGTATACTAATAGGGTATTCTCACTAATCCACTGTTGGAAATGACTTTTTAGTGACAAAGTCAAACATAATTATGGAAACTCAAAGAGGTGTATTGGTGTTCTACTAATGTTCCCCCACCACTAGGCAGTTCTCTAGTGAAGTTCTCATAGACATTGTCTCCTTGCTATAGTCATTAAAAGAGTGCCAAAGAGCTAAATCATGAGGTGGCATGCTAATATTTCAGCTGTTATTTTTCTGGGTTCCGTTCTTCATTACCTTTACTTAGACCTGGTCATGTGATTTGTTTTCTCCAGTGAATTATCTTCTAAAGTGATATGTCACTTCTGCATAGAAGTAGTACAGAGGGCGCCATTGTCCAAATTCCCTCTGAAGATCGTTGGAGTACGTGACAGGGAGTACTCTCATAATAGGAGTAACTGCAGTGGGCAGTAGCCCCTAAGTGATGGTGTTGGATGTAAGATGTGAGCAAGAAATAAATTTTATATGTTAAGCTGCCGATAGGGTTTGTTACTGCAGTGTAACTTAGCCTAATCTAGCTAATACAAGGTATTCTTATTTTAAATATGCCTCTGATAATAGTGAACTTCTGGGATATTCTGTCTTCTATAATTCTAGGAGAGATGATTTGTTGAATGATTCCTCCATAAAACTTCCTTTTCAAAAAAATTTTTTAAAAAAATATTTCCCTTTTTATTTGTGGATTTCAAATATCTTTGCAAATTGTGTTTCAGTTGCTTTTGATGTTGTATATCTAGAAATGATTCTTCCCTAACAGGTGAGTTGAATTCTAAAGGTAAAATAGAATATATATTCCCTCAGTTCAGTTGCTCAATCGTGTACGACTCTTTATGACCCCATGGACTGCAACACACCAGGCTTCCCTGTCCATCTGAGCCAGGTTTGCCTGTGAGTGTCCAGGAGTCTCCAGAAGAGGGATAGGTTGACAGTGGCCTGCTGCTGGGTCCAGCCCTGCCATAGTTTGGCCTCAGGCCAAACAACAGGGAAGGAACACAGTCCTGCTCATCAGCAGAAAATTGTATTAAAATTTACTGATCATGGCCCTGCCCATTAGAACAAGACCCAGATTCCTCCACAACCAGTCTCTCCCATTAATTAGCTTCCACAAACCTCTTACCCTTATCCATCAGAAGGCAGACAGAATGAAAACCTAAATCACAGAAAACTGACCAAACTGATCACATGGACCGCAGCCTTGTCTAACTCAATGAAACTATGAGCCATGCCTTGTAGGGCCAACCAAGACGGATGGATCATGGCGGAGAGTTCTAACAAAATGTGGGCCACTGGAGAAGGGAATGGCAAACCACTTTAGTATTCTTGCCTTGAGAACCCCATATTCCTTCAGGGAGTCATTTATTTCTTGAGTTTCCTGCAGCAGTGTAGTAACTATGCTTTCAATCAATGCCCTACTTCAGTGGTTACTGGTTACACCCATTTTTGCACAATGACAAGAGTAAGGCAAGCAACAATAATTTTGAAATTCATTACAATGCCAGGCTTTATATGCTCTCATTAAGCATTAATTGGTAGTTGATGGCTATTGCTATTTTTAACACCATTAGTTCATAGCAATATAATTAGTAACGCTAAGTACAGGAACCACATTAATAGCATTACTAATTGTAAATCTGGAGATAGAAACGCAACATGACTGGTTAATTTCCAGGCAATATCTCATGATAATTAGCTGTAGGACATTTGTGCCAAACTAGAAAGGTAAATAATTTAATTCTTTCTACATTTTTTTGTGGTTTGTAATACTAGTACCACACTTTAATGTGTGGATCTCATTCTACCTTCTGATGTTAATTTTTTTTTCTTTTGAATTCCTTTTTGGTATATGCTAAATAATGATTCATTTGTCTTTCTCAAGAAAAATGTATAACCATTTGTTGAACAAATTTTATTGCCCCATACTCAAGTTGCAAAAAGTAATATATTAAATGACTTACTACTTTTTTTATATAATTTTTTATTTTTTTTCCATCTCAGGTGTACATGAGTTCCCAATCTTGAACCCCCCCAAACTCCCAACCTCATATTAAATGCCTTACTACTTCTATTATATTGTAATTGGTTTCTAATGTTTAGTACAAAACCCAATAGTCTTTGTTGTATACCCTCTCTTTCCTCATTTCTCTAGCAGTAAAATGAAACTGACCAACTTTAGAAGTCTAGTATGAAGTTTCATGATAGTGGAGTTAAGGCAGAAAGGTACAAATATAGCTACAATATAGGAAATATAGCTACAATAAGTAAATTAAAAACAATAATAACTTGATATTCTGTACGTACATTCGTGTTGTTTACCCTGTACTAATTCCTTTTGCTTAGTCACCTTTTCTGAGCTAGAAGAATCTCTACTGCCTACAAGACTGGAGAGCCTATACATCAATTATTCTTTTATGAGCTTTATAAAGGATAGATTTTAGAAAAAATATTCTCAATTATTTTCTTTTCAGAATTTTGATGGAATGTATGTGAGGAGATTGGGAATGATTAGACACTGATCATTCATCAGACACTGGTATAGTAAAAAAAAAAATTGAGTCATTGTTTAAATAATCACAAAATACATTATTTAATTTTGCTTTAATTTTTAAAAGTTATTTTTCAGTTAGGGTATGAAGCTCCTCAGAGACAGTACTGCTAACATGCCATTTCAGGCATGTCTTTGTGTTTGTTTTGGCTTCTGAAACAAACTGGATTACATTTGGAAACACTGATTTTCCTCTCTTGACTTGCTTTTTCTTATTCTTTTCACAGCTGAGAGTCACCATGTGTATCTTGCTGCTTCATTGGTAATAGGGGTAACAGCCAAAATGATGATTTCAGCATGTTGAAACTTTGAATGTCAGTGGATTCTATGATTTATGATTGGTTAAAATCAGGAAAAATAAGTTGATAGCTTAGTGTGTTATTGTAAACTGTTAATATAAATCCAAACGCCTTTTACACAATAAGAGCAAGAGGACAGAAGAAAGACATGTGGTTGATGAAAACTCTGGAAGAGTTTATTTCCCATATTGGCTCTGAAGATTTGTGAGCGTAGTAGCTTCATTATTCTCTTTCTTGAGCTTTCAACTCTTAACAGAATGTGTGTTAACTTGTCAAAATGAACTATGCTATTATTGAGTTGTAATTAGTTAATGATTATGTTGCTTCTTTTGGCAGGGAATGCCTTAACTGATGAAACAATTTTCTACCTGCTTTAAAAATATACATATATAAACAATAGAGAAAAAGCACTGGGAAGGCACGTGATGATTATTTTCTGTCACATTAGCACATTAATGTGCAGTGAGTTTAAAGAAGTGGCATGAATAAGCTGCTCCACTATATTCTTGGTAATATTGACTTTTATGGGCAATTTAGTTTTAAGTCTACAATATATGATTTAACACAGTTCCGCTTTTCCAAAGATGGAGTATGAAGGTGATCCTTGTTCAGTGAAACAGTCTAAGAAAATAAATTATTTCATCTTCCTGGCGATGGTTAAGTTTAGTAGAAATAATACTACCAGTTGCTTTACTTTCATCAGGTAATCCTTTTTCAAATGTAAGGTGATAATTACTTAGCTACAGCTAATTTTGCTGGATAACCTTGTGTGGCTGAGTGAGAGAAGAATGTTTCGACTTACTGCTAAAATTATTAACAAGCCTCCCCGCCCCATGAAAAAATTAGAGTTTGAAAGTTTGAGACATTAATAACATTATCAAATTTACTTTACTTTTGTTTCTGCAATGTGAGAAAGTGGGTTTTCTTTTCTCTCGCATGTTTCATGAGGGTCTGGAAATCCAAAGCAGGTAGCAGAACAGGTGATGGCTTATGATGGAGGGTGTGAACTCCAAGGGCTACAATTTTCTTGCCATCTGCCCCAGAGCACATACGCTTCCAGAAAGCCTGAGGTTTTCAGGATAATATATGGTCAGTCCGGAGATAAAAATTAAATACACATGTGAATCTATTGTGAGAACAATGCACATTTGTAATAGAGGCAAGTTTTATGTGACCTGAGAAGAATAGAACTGTGAAATGATAGAATATTTACTTAGAATTTTAACAGCCATGTACTATCTGATGCAGATACATACGAGAAAGGCTACAGCCTCAGACCAATGCCCTGGCAAACACTGGGAAGGCAGTATTTTATTGTTCCAGACCTTTATTTATCTACCAGCAGATGTCCCTATAAGGCAGTAATATCTTACAGTTAGAACAGCTGATTATGAAAAATCAGAAACTGAACNACAGCCATGTACTATCTGATGCAGATACATACGAGAAAGGCTACAGCCTCAGACCAATGCCCTGGCAAACACTGGGAAGGCAGTATTTTATTGTTCCAGACCTTTATTTATCTACCAGCAGATGTCCCTATAAGGCAGTAATATCTTACAGTTAGAACAGCTGATTATGAAAAATCAGAAACTGAACCACTCATCATATTTCCAAAGATTAATGGGATTAAATCCACCATGTACTTCAAAATCTTTCTGGAGATAAAGTGCAGAATAGTACAAAAGTAAATTTAGTGTACTTCTGAAAACCACACGGAGCAAAATTCCTTCTTAAAAAAAAAAATCTAGGAGTCCCTCATGACCTTAATTAGCATTAAAACCTCTTTCTGAAATAAAATACTATTTTTTTTTATTATATTTGTGTTATCAGTTATACTTTAATATTCATTGAGAGAGGAAAATACTCAAGGTCCAAAAACTATTCTGAATTCAGTAAAATGCATTTTGTATTTAAATGAATTATGCTAGTGGTAAAGAATCCACCTGCAATGCAGGAGATGTGTTAAGAAATGAAGGTTTGAACCCTGGGTCCAGATGATCCCCTAAAGTAGAGCATGGCAACCCACTCCAGTATTCTTGCCTGAAGAATCCCAAGGACAGAGGAGCCTGACAGGCTAGAGTCCATAGAGTCGCAGAGTTGAACATGACTAAAGTGACATGGCACACAGCATAGTCTGTTTGTACATTTGAAAAATAACAGAAAACACACGCACGCACATATATAATAATGTATGTGATACATTATATATATTGCTCAACTTTCAGCCAATTCCAGATAGATGTAAATAGTCTGGCAGTAGCTCAAGCTACCAGTCATGAAGTAGCTTCTTCATTTCTTCTCTTCCAACTTTTCATTCTTTGGTGACATGATGCTTCTTGGTAAATAGAAAGCAGCATAGAGAAAAACTGTTGCAAAGAAATACAACTGGCTTCCTTTGTTGATAAAACATGAAAACACAAAGTCAGTATCAATGCTGATTAGCATTTCTGTTTTTAGAATTAACAGGTGCATTTGCTTTTCTCTTTTTAAGAGAGATAAATGCTATCGAGACCAAAGAGGTGACCTCAATGTCATGAAAAATTATGGATTTTGAAACTAAATAAACTCAAACGTCTAAATATCATTGCCATTTTCTAGCAGTGTGAGTCAGGGCAAGTTAACCAACATCTAGCTTATGCATCCTCATTTGAGAATAACATCAGAAATCTCATGGAATCAGTATAAATAGTAAATAAGATCATTAATGATCATGCTGATATATTATAGGAATTCATTAAATGCCAGCACACCTCTTACATTTTTCTCAGTCCATTCCTTTAAGTACATTTTAGGATCTAAGTAAATATTACTAGTCCACTTACTCTTAGAATAAGGTGCCCTGACTTCCTATTATGGGAATTAGGTAAAAGATCAAGATCATGGAAGATGCTTCAGTCTCTGTGCAACTCCATAGATGGCAGCCCACAGGCCCCCCCCTCCCCCACCGCCAACCATTGTGGGGATTGTCCAGGCAAGAACACTGGAGTGGGTTGCCATTTCTTTCTCCAATGTATGAAAGTGAAAAGTGAAAGCGAAGTCGCTCAGTCGTGTCTGACTCTTCAAGACCACATGGACTGCAACCTACCAGGCTCCTCCACGGATGGGATTTTCCAGGCAAGAGTACTAGAGTGGGTTACCATTGCCTTCTCCGAATTTAAAGTATTATCCTGTACTAGAATGCAAACTAGTACAGCCACTATGGAGAACAGTATGGAGATTCCTTAAAAAATTGCAAATAGAACTGCTTTATGACCCAGCAATCCCACTGCTGGGCATACACACCAAGGAAACCAGAATTGAAAGAGACACGTGTACCCCAATGTTCATCACAGCACTGTTTATAATAGTCAGGACATGGAAACAACCTA
>SJYA01000129.1:151138-177320 GCA_006410615.1 Neotragus moschatus
ATGGTAATGATAACCCTGTATGCGAGACAGCAAAAGAGACACAGATGTATAGAACGGACTTTTGGACTCTGAGGGAGAGGGAGAGGGTGGGATGATTTTGGAAAATGGCATTAAAACGTGTATACTATCACGTAAGAAATGAATCGCCAGTCTATGTTCGATACAGGATATAGAATGCTTGGGACTGGTGCACGGGGATAATCCTGAGAGATGATATGGGGAAGGAGGTGGGAAGGGGGTTCAGGATTGGGAACTCATGTACACCCGTGGTGGATTCATGTCAATGTATGGCAAAACTAATACAGTATTGTAAAGTAAAATAAAGTAAAAATAATTTAAAATAGTAATAATAAATGAACAAAAAAATATAGCAAAGCCTTTAAAAAAATAAATAAAGTATTATCCTTATGTAAAATGTAATAGAAAGCCAGCTTCATATGTATTTTTAAGAGAAAATACAAGTCTTTAAAAGTCCTTGCTCTCTCTTTCTGCCTTTATGGGCACTTTGGTAGAGACAGTTTTAGAAACACACCTCATTGAGTCACATGAGGAGAGAAAATCCCTTTGGATGATCATTTTCACTAGAATGCTAGAAAAGGAGATTTTGTTTTCAGTTAAGTTTAGAAATAAAAATTTCACTGTGTAGAACTTATTTCTATATTTCTAGTGCAGTTGTTATTACAGATTTACATACGTTTCTCCAAGTCTGAAGAAACTTTCCGGAAAGACAAACATTCACAAATTTGTCCTCTGTAATTATATTCAAAATAACACAAATTCAGGATCTCTATATCTATCTATGTATCTNAGAAATAAAAATTTCACTGTGTAGAACTTATTTCTATATTTCTAGTGCAGTTGTTATTACAGATTTACATACGTTTCTCCAAGTCTGAAGAAACTTTCCGGAAAGACAAACATTCACAAATTTGTCCTCTGTAATTATATTCAAAATAACACAAATTCAGGATCTCTATATCTATCTATGTATCTCTATCTCTCAATTTATCTGTCTATAACAGACTGCAACCTTCACTTGTATGCTAGGACACGTTTCTATACGAAAGATATGGCTAAAAAAAGCAAAATAGTGGAGATGATAGAAAATAGTGGGAGAAACATTCTAAAATATACAAATAGACAAAAAATGAAGAGAGGAGATAACGGTGATGAACAAAAAATAATGCATGAATTCCATGCCTCCTGTAAAACAGATTTGAAGGGGTTGATAAAATTATATATAACACCACACAAATAGGACAAAATATGTGACTGAGAAAATGAGAGAAAAGGCATAAAAGGATGGAAAAAATAAAATGAAGCCAGGAGTAAGCTGAATACAAAAATTCATACTACTAAGTGATATACACATTATATTGATCAACTGAAAATTTTATCCTGAGCTTCCTGGCAGGCAGTTAGAAAGAGGGATACCTTCATTCTTTTGTTCATTTACTCATTCAACAAATATCTGAGCATCTTCTGTCGAGCATTATTCTAGGGGCTGAGAGTAGGTCAGTGAACAAAACAGAATGTTCTCCTCATTTGGTGGAAGGAGACAGTCAATAAAAGAAGTAAAATGGCTCAGCAGTAAAGAATCCACCTGCTATTGCATGCACCCAGGTTCAATCCCTGGGTCAGGAAGATCCCTTGGAGAAGGAAATGGCAGCCAACGCCCATATTCTTGCCTGGAAATCCCATGGATAGAGGAGCCTGGCAAGCTACAGTCCATAGGGTCACAAAAGAGATGGACACGACTGAGTGAGTAGACAACAATAAGGGAAAGTAAAACAAGGAAGAGAAATGGAATTGTGTGGAGAGTGGGAGTCCTTTCCATTCTAAAATAGGGTGGCCTCACTGAGAAAGTGGTAGCTGAGGAAAAGCCTCTGGAAAGTGAATGTCAACCTTAGTTGTCAACTCTGATGATCTGCGAAGGAGCAAAGGCAAGCAGCAGAGTTAACAGGTGGGAGTGTGGCCTGGCAAGGTTTCCTGGGAATGAAAGAAACCAGGATTTTTGAACCTGAAAGAGGTGTGAGTGAGTGGCCACACTCCTCAATTATAATTCTTCTTTGACTGCAGTCTCAAGTACCAATACTTTGGTCACCTGATGCAATGAGCCAACTCATTGGAAAGGACCTTAATACTGGGAAAGATGGAAGGCAAAAGGAGAAGAGGGCAGCAGGGGATGAGATGGTTAGATAGCATCACCGACTCAATGACATGACTTAGAGCAAACTCCAGGAGACAGTGGAGGAAAAAGGAGTCTGGCATGCTGCAGTCCATGAGATCGCGGAGTCAGACATGACTTAGCAACCCAGCAACTTTCTTGAGTGGTGCTCTTTGGGTGTTTTTCAGTCATGTAGTGTGGGCTTAACATTAGGGAGCTGTTCAGTGAGATGGATTCCAGAATCCCACAGATGATGCTGTTTGGAGACCATGATTTCTAAGTGGCCATTTCACTCCAAGATGTACCTTAGTTCACCTAGAAGTGCCTAACCTTAGTGACAGGGATCTACACCCTCTGATTTGAATATATACACAATAGTGTGTACTTTTCTAAAGTTCCTAGTTTTCAGCAGATTCTCAAAGGGCTTCATGACTCAAAAAAGGATTAATATTCATAGGTCTAGATTGATAGAACTAGTATCTCTTATAATTGTTTAATTTCTTTTTAATCACTATTGAATTTGGGGAGAGAGGTAGACAGCAGTTATATTCTGCAGCTGAGTTAGGAGAGTCATGCTCTGATAATCACCCCAGAAAGGGTCAGGTAGGAAAAAGTAATAGCAAGTGTAAGTGAAAATGAGAGGCATGAGAGAAACACTAGGTATGAAGTTTCACGTGTTGAACAGTGAGTGTGGAGGAACTTGCTAGGGGAAGATGGGTGTTCATGATAGGTGGACCAGAAGGAGATGCTGAGTAGAATGAAAGGGAGAGAACAATGCGGATGGGAAACAGTCGTGGCTTAGCAAGAGTAAGAGGATATGGGTGGCCAGTGGGGACAGGATCCTGATAAATATAGCATGATAAAGTCAATTTTCTTGGTAAGCCTTTCTCATTTTTTTCTAATTTTATTTTATTTTTAATTGAAGGATAATTATTCTACAATATTGTGATGGTTTCTGCCATACATGAACATCTCATTTGTTTTCAATCTAGACAATTTACATGAAAAGTTCTTATAGCAAATAGCATTCTAATGTTAGATACTTCTAATATTAGAAATATTCAATTAGATAATACTAGGAAATATTGGCTATTTCAAGATACTCAGACACCCACTTTAATGTCTACATTCAAAAATTGAATATTGCTAAAAGCTTTGAAATTGATAATATCTTGTTAACACAAAGTAATACTGTAATTGGTAAATAAGATGATAAATGAGGAAAAGGGAGAAGAGCGGAAAAAAAAAGGGTTTGTGTAAGACAAAAGGAAGGATTAAAAAGAAATAAGAAAATATTTCTCAAAGTCTCTGTACCTGACACTTCCATCTCATAGTTTGTGCTATATCGTTTAGAAATTAAGCCTGTCTTTGCAAATGGTTTATCATTAATAGCCCAAAGAGAATGAGTTATTAACTCTGAACTATTTAGGTGAGATGAGAGACATGAATTTTGACCATCAGTCAGCAGATGCTGGAGCAGCCTGCCAGGAAGGCTGTGGGTCTCCTGGTAAGATGGCTGTTTAAAAGAGGAGAGAACCCCATCACTTTGGGACCATTTTCATAGCCTTCCCCTCTCCTCTCTCCTATCCTCACCACAGTGAAGGATTGGAAAGTAACAAATCACCTTTGCAGCCTCCTTCCACCCTGAGACTTCAAGATTCTTTGCATTAGTCCTATCCACCCTCAAAAGGCACAGAAATTTAGTCAGCACTCTTTTTTTTTTTTCTTTTTTTTCAGGGACTCCTCAGCCTTTCAGGCAGTACCAAACATGTAATTAAGGGATGCTTTAAAGCTTTAGCAGGCTCAGTTTTGAACACCGCCTCCTTTCTATTTGAAATGCAAAATGGAAATGCTAATGAGGGTTTCCTTGTCTATCACCATTTTCCAAACTGAGAAATGCTAGATCTCAAATACCTTTAGATTATCTCTTTACATAGGTAATGAGGAACACGGGAGGTTCTATCCTTCAGGTAATCACAGGCCCCAGATTTTCACAACAAATTTAAATTTACAGGGAGGTGGTGATTGTTGAGCCAAGTCTCATTTTTAGGAGAAATGGAATGATCCAGATCTATCCTCGGAGTTGTTTTCCTCTGACCTCTGCCCCTATCCGAACATATATCCTGAGCCTTTCCTACAAGAGGGAACAGTTTTCTTAGACGTACAATTGGAGGACAGGAAAAAGCAGCTTTGTGTCATATCATAGAATGGCCCCTAGAAGGCAGCACATTTCCTGAGGAGGTAAACTTTTTATGGTTTAATTTTTAATTGCTCACTCAACGTCTCCACCTCAATGCCCACAGGAGCCTCAGTGTCTCTCTGCCCCAACTGTTAATGCCCACCTTCTCCATTTCTATGGTATCTCCCTTATCCCAGCTACTCACGTCAAAACTTCAATGAGTGGGAGCTTCCTAGGTAGCAAAGTGGTAGAAGAATCTGTCTGTCAATGCAGGGGACACAAGAAACATGGGTTCAATCCCAGGGTCAGGAAGATCCCCTGGAGGAGGTCATGGCAGCTCACACCAGTATTCTTGCCTGGGAAATCCCATGGACAGAGGACCCTAGAGGACTGCAGTCCATGGGGTTACAAAGAGTAGGATATGACTTGACTGAGTGACTGAGCATACACACACACACACACACACACACACAGTGGAGAGTGGAGTGATCTGGCAGAACTGCCTTACCCAAAGGCTTTGAATGTCAGGATTCATGTGTGGTGGTCGGAGAATAACAGTAAGAAAAAGCAGAAACTTCCTTTTAAAGCATTAAGGAGGTTGGGCTAAAAACATCCAGTCTGACATCAACTAATCCCAGGTAGCTACAAGATGACTGTTTTTTTGTTTTGTTTTGCTTGTAATGTGTCCTCAGGAAATTTCACCAAATGAATAACTAAAACAAGCCCATATGGGCATTCTTGAACATCTCTAGTCTATTACAATGAGGAGAGCACCTGTTTAAAAATAGTCTGGGTGATAAATCACAGAAGGTTGCATTAATCAAGGTAGCCTAGAGCTGATAAGTGCAATTATGGGTTTGTCACCCCAGGGAAACATCTTGATCAGAGCTCCTCAAACCCAGTATAAACCCTCAAGTTTTTGCCCAAAGATGCATGTACCTAATTTGGGGACTTAGCACATCTTATCCATAGGGTACTGAAGGCCTTCTGGCAGGGCCTTATCCAATATCCACAGTAATGAAACCTTATTCTGGTGAGATCTATTAATGGCGTGATGATGGACTACCTCTACAACAAGGGGCAGCAGTCTTCACACATCACAGGTGAAAAGAAACAACCAAAATCCAAGCCTGAGTCCTGAACTCTCCTATTCCTATGTGCCCTAGAATTTTACATAAATGGATGAAGGCAGACTAGTTGCATCTCACCATTCAGTGAGATGCTTATATTTGCTTTGGATGATTTTTTAATGCTATGAAACTAGAATTTTTAAAGCAATATCATCATAATTCAAAAAAAACCAAATATATTTAAGACCAAAATAGAAATAATTGAGCCATCAATATTGAATGTTATTTTAAGATTATGCATTTTTACTGATGATTGGTAGCAGTTATTAGCTATGATGCTAACATCATAAAAGTATTTTCTGATTTTTCCTATAGTCACAAAATGAGAGGAATCCGCGTGCTCAAATATTCAGAGCTCCTGGATTCTGGTATTGGTCGTCTAATTTCATTTCAAGGGCTGTGCCAGTTCCTCTTGCTCCAAATTTCCTCTGCACATTACAGTCTATACTGTGTTCACTTCTGATTTGAAACCATCTATCACCAGCTGTTTCTCCTACATATTTTGTCTTGCCATGAAAGATAGCACATGGTATTGTTGATTAACACTTTATGTATGTGTATGATATCACCCTGTTACCCTCTACAAGCTGTAAGACCCTATGGGAGGCGTTACCACCCTTTTTTGTATTTTCATAACTCTTATTCCATGTTACACTCAATGTGTGTTTGCTAAGTGACAAGTGGCAGAAGATTGGTGCCACTTGTGCTTTTGAGATAGTATGAGATCCAAAGTGACAAGATCTCAGAAACAGATGCCAGTGTGTTCATGAATTTAGTGTATAACAAAAGTTAAAAACTTAACACAGCAGGAAAGAATGGTTTATTTAACAAGCAGTGCCAGCAACTCTCCAGGCCAGAATACTGGAGTGGGTAGCCTTTCCCTTCTCCAGGGGATCTTCCCAACCCAGGAATGGAATCGGGGTCTCCTGCATTGCAGGCAGATTCTTTACCAACTGAGCTATGACCCAGGCTAGTCATTAATTGGTTGTATGACCTTGGACACAGTGCTGAATATTTCTTGCCCTCAGTTTACTCATTTGTAAAATGGAGAAACAGCATATTAAAAAGCAGAGACATTACTTTGCCAACAAAGTTCTGTCTAGTCAAGGCTATGGTTTTTCCAGTAGTCATGTATGGATGTGAGAGTTGGACTATAAAGAAAACTGAGCACTGAAGAATTGATGCTTTAACTGTGGTGTTGGAGAAGACTCTTGAGAGTCCCTTGGACTGCAAGGAGATCCAACCAGTCCATCCTAAAGATCAGTCCTGAGTGTTCATTGGAAGGACTGATGCTTAAGGTGAAGCTCCAATACTTTGGCTGATTGATGCAAAGGGCTGACTCACTTGAAAAGACTGTGATGCTGGGAAACAGTGAAGGCAGGAGGAGAAGGGGATGACAGAGGATGAAATGGTTGGATGGCATCACCGACTCAATGGAGATGAGTTTGGGTAAACTCCGGGACTTGGTGATGGACAGGGAGGCTTGGCATGCTGCGGTCCATGGGGTCTCAAAGAGTCGAACACAACAGAGCGACTGAAATGAACTGAAAATGGAGAGACGGTCTGTGCTAGAGACTGGATTATATGACTTGTAAGCATGCCTGGCAAAGTGCTGGGCACACTGCAAGACCCAATACTTTACATGAAAAATAAGTCAATGTCAACTGGAGACTTGGATAAACTGGGAGTCAGGAAAAAGAAGTAGTGCTGAATTTAATAGACGTTTTTGATATGGAAGCCATTTGAAAAATGGTTATGCACAATTAGTCGTCTTCATTCCCTGTAATACCAAGGTGCAATAAATAATCTTGAAATTGTCTGCATGGGATTCAGGTTTGCACAGTGGGATCTCGCCTTGCTTTGGCTGGTTTGCACGTCTGTTCCGAGTTGTTTTCATGTATTGTATAGATGGATCATGCTTTCAGATGCACCAAGTTGTTCTCCACAAAGGAAGAATTTATGAAGTCCTGTGGTTTTCATTTCATGAAAAGTGGATGTAATGTTTTTAGATCATTCAGCTAAGATTATAGGTGCTCTTCCCTAATAGAACTTTCTTCTTATATATTGGCCTCATTTTTAAGAAAATAGGTTTACTCGTACACTAAATTCATCCAAACTGGAGGCTTGGCTATGTAGAAGACAGATAAGTAAGACAGCACTGATTGCTGTAGATATTTTTGATACAGAAAGCTCTATGGAACATGATTATACACTATTCACTTTTGAAAGAAAATTTTCACATTAAATCAAGTTGTGAACTATGAAACCTGATGTCTGAGGACATTTACAATTATTATTATTAAGTTTAACTCTTCCCAAATTTCTCTTGGGAGAAATTTGATAGAGTTTTATGTACACGGTCCCATTTGATTTTAATTTATTCTAATATATTTAAAGATTTTGGTGTAATTAATAATCCAAACATCTTTCTCATGTTCAGTTTTTTCCGCTTACAAAATAGAATCCACTTATGAATCCTTTAAGGAATTTTCACAATGGTCTTATAGCATCTTTTAAATTAGTCCACTGTAGATCATCAACTAATCCAATATGTATTAGATCATCAGCTAATCCAATATGTATTAGATTATCAGCTAATCCAATATCTCTCATTTATCCACTGGATATTATAAATTTTCCTAGATTAGAATTCGCCCACCCAGAAAAGCTCTTTCTTCATATTTTTCTATAATACTACATTCTTTTGTAAATCTTTAGGCCTATAGGATGGCACTTATTGAACCAATTTACCTCATAAGGCAAAATCTAAAACAAATATCTTCTATCCAAACTAACCCTAGTAATTCATAAAAATCATTCTTTAATTATTTTCCTCAGGTCATTGTTCCATTTTTGGTAAAGATTTGTTCTATCTGAATGGCCCTGTATGAATAGGACAGGCTGATTAGCTCAGATTGCTTCTTAGGTTAAGATTGTGCCACATGCTACAATGCTACAAGACAAAAAAGAAAAACTCTTTATCCCTGTATCATATAGGCTTATTTTTCCACACCAAGCTCCTTGAAAGGTGTTTTGGCTCTTCTAAATTATTTGTGGAGCTACTTTTAAAAAAACAGCCCTAAAATCCCTACTTTATGAATTGGATCTGTGTGTTGTTCTATGCTGTTTTTCATTTGTATGAATTTCTTCCTGTGTTTTTCAACTCAAAAATGAATAGTCCTTATTGTAACTGGTGAAACAATATGCAGCAAAGATGTGATAAAATGCCAATTATCACACATTCTTTTCACTCCCATTCTCATATTACTAGTTTTGCTTTTCTACTTGCTCACATAAATGCATATAAGCACATAAATGCAGAAAAATATAGTTTTGGTTGGTTGATTATTTTATCACCAGAATAGTAGCATAATATACACATTTCCTTTCAACTTGTTTTTGCTTTTATTCAGTTAATATCTCATAGATAACCCTATGTATGAGTAGATATTCAACTATGATTTTTCTACTTTAATACACACTCATAAACACATTTGCACAGAAATGGGAATAATGCAAGCTGGTTTGATATTTTTTTTAAATAGTATTTTTCTTCTTTTTTGTTTAGATATATGCTTATTACCTTGACAATTAACCTTTCGATCCTACTTTGATCTTTAAACAAATTCTGCCTCTGATTTTTTTGTTCCCCATCTTTTGGCAACGATGGATACACTTAATATTTGAGCAATCATGAAAGATGGTTCATTACTTTACCCAGTTCTTCACTGCCTGCATTTCCAAGTAATATTAAATGCTAGGTAGCAATTAAACCACCCAAGAAATGGAACCATCTCTCTCAGGTTTTAATATGACTGGCCTGTTATTTTTCAGATTATATGGGTGCTTAATGAAAATCTCCGAGGTGAAACTTGAATGAGCTGTTAAGACAACAAGAAGGCTTGATAGCTTAAGCCCCCATGTGCTTCTCAAGCTGCTTGATGTGGAGGCCATGCTCTGTGGTTTTCCCCCGAGGAACCTCGTGCTTGTGAATTATACATGGGTTCAGCTCAGATCAGTGAAAGGTTAACCTATGGGAATACTGACCTTAAGAAAACGGTTTACCTCACAAAATGTTTTTATTGTGATTAAGTGTTCTAACCATTTTTTTTCCCCCTGAACTTTCCCAGCTTCACATACGCTAAATCTGGTCATTGTAATTGTGAGTGTGCTACGATGTGCTGCTTAGAGGCTTCTTTGGAAAAGAAGACTTGTCACCCCGGCTGCTGAGAGTATTGCCAGCAGTCAGCCTTCTTCAGAAATTGTTTCAGTCAGGAGACCCACCTGGCCCATGGCCACATCTCTCTGAGACTTAAAAAGCCAGGCCTCTTGCCCTGACTCAGGACAGCTCCGTGTGCGTGCTCTGCGAGATCACTCAGTTCGACTCTGTGAGTCCAGGGACTGTAGCCTGCCAGGCTCCTCTGTCTGTGAAATGTTCCAGGCAAGAATACGGGAGTGGGTTGCCATTGCCTTCTCCAGGCGATCTTCCCAACCCAGGGATTGAACCCAGGTCTCCACATTTATTGTACTTACTAGTATATTTGGGCACATTTCTGCCATACTATTTTCTGTTTTTTGACTATGGTTCCCCAGTTTTGTTTATTTTTTCCTTTCTCTTCTACCTTCTTTCAAGTTTTTTACAGTTTCTTTCATATTTCTTCTTTTTTTAACTGAAGTATATTTGTTCTAAAATATTATGTTGCTGGTGTATCATATACTTAGTCATAAATTTTAAAAGTTATACTCCATTTATAGTTATAAAATATTGACTACAGTGTTGTATAATAATCCTTGTAGCTTATTTTACAGCTTTGGAAATTGCACTAGTTAGGGTTTTTATTTGCAAACAGCCAAAACAAACTCTAGCTGATCTGAGCAAAAAAGGCATTGATTAAAAAATATTGAGTAGCTGTTAAAATTAACTGACAAGAATATGTGAGGTGAGTTGTAAGGTGGTTTTTTTCTGATTATCTATAAGCTTAAATTAATTTATAAGGATCACAATATATATTTTAATGAAACCCATTCTAATGAATTATATATAAAATGAGTTACCATGTGTTCCTGTTTATGACTATCATTTCAAATTTTTAAATTACATGTATAATTTTATTTTTAAAGCATCATACAGTATATTTTTAGTATGTAGTTCAATTGATTTTTAAAATATTTTTAAATGAAGTATCATTAATTTAGATAGCCAGCAAACTGATTCAGTTTTATATGTATATTTATATATATATTTATGTATATACATATGAAACTCCAAAACTTTGGCCACCTGATGCGAAGAGCTGACTCATTTGAAAAAACCCTGATGCTGGGAAAGATTGAGGGCAGGAGGAGAAGGGGACGACAGAAGATGAGATGGCTGGATGGCATCACCAGCTCAATGAACGTGGGTTTCGATGGACTCTTGGAGTTGGTGATGGACAGGGAAGCCTGGCCTGCTGCAGTTCATGGGGTCGCCAAGAGTCGGACATGAATGAGCGACTGAACTGAACTGAACTGATACATGTGTATATTCTTTTTCAATTTTTTTTCCATTGTAGGTTTTTATAAGATATTGAATGTAACCACTTCGCTATACAATAGGCCCTTCTTGGTTATCTGTCTTATATATTGCAGTGTGTATATGTTAATCCCAAACTCCTAATTTATTCCTCCCTGATACCAAAGGGACAAGCCCCCTGCTATATACCCTTTGGCAACTATATGTTTGTTTTCTGTGTTTGTGAGTCTGTTTTGTAAATAAGTTCCTTTGTTTCATTTTCTTTAGATTCTACCTGTAAGTGACGTATGATATTTGTCTTTCTCTATCTGATTTACTTCACTTAATATGATAATGCAAATGGCATTATTTCAGTCTTTTTTATGGTTGACTAAATTTCCATTATATATATATGTATATGCACATACACCATATCTTCTTTATCCATTTATCTGTTAATGAACACTTGGATTGTTTTTATGTCTTGGCTTGGCTATTAAAAATAGTGTTGCTATGAACATTGATGTGCATGTATGTTTTTGAATTATAGTTTTCTCTGAATATATTCCCAGAGCGGATTGCAGAATCCTATGGTAACTCTATTTTTAGTTTTTGAAGGATCCTCTATACTGTTTTCCATAGTGGGTGTACCAATTTGCATTCCTACTAACAGTGTAGGAGGTTCTTTTTCTCTACACACTCGCCAGCATTTATTATTTGCAGGCTTTTTAATGATGGCCATTCTGACGAGTGTAAGGTGAGATAGATACTACATTGTAGTTTTGATTTTCATTTCTCTAATTATTAGTGATATTGAGCAACTTTTCATGTGTCTGCTGGCCATCTGTATGTTTTCCTTGGAGAAATGTCTATTTAGGTCTTTTGCCCATTTTTTTATTGGGTTATTTTTATATATATTAAAGTATATGAGCTGTTTATATATTTTGTATATTTGTATATTTTGGAAACTAATCCTTTCCCAGTAGTATTGTTTGGAAATATTTTCTCCCATTCTGTAGAATGTGTTTTCACCTTGTTTATGATTTGCTTTGCTGTGCAAAAGCTTTTAATTATATCCCATTTTGACCACCTCATGCGAAGAGTTGACTCACTGGAAAAGACTCTGATTCTGGGAGGGACTTGGGGCAGGAGGAGAAGAGGACGACAGAGGATGAGATGGCTGGATGGCATCACCGACTAGATGGACGTGAGTCTGAGTGAACTCTGGGAGTTGGTGATGGACAGGGAGGCCTGGCGTGCTGTGATTCATGGGGCAGCAAAGAATCAGACACAACTGAGCCACTGAACTGAACTGAACTGAACTGAACTGATATCCCATTTGCTTATTTTTGTTTTTATTTTATTGCTCTGCAAAATGGATCAAGAAGGATATTGCTGAAATTTATGTCAAAGAGTTTCCTGCCTATGTTTTCCTTTAGGAGTTTTATAATATCTGATCGTATTTAGGTCTTCAATCCATTTGACTTTATTTTTGTATGTGGTGTTCTAATTTCTTTTTTTTTTTTTTTAGAATTTTTAATTTTTATTTGAAATAACAGTGTAATAGGTAGACAGTATACAGCTACTCATTGTGCACCAAGAATTTTTTCTCACAGAGCAGTGATGGANCAAATATATAAAGAGGATCAAAATATTTAGCAGAGCAATACAAAGGAAAACAAAAATGATAAAACATGTTAAACCTCAGATCAGCAAACATTTAAAGCCTGACAAGGCCAAGTATTGGTGTAGAAGTAGAGAACAATGCTGATGGGAGTTTAAACTTGTCTCAGGACTTTGGGAATCTATCTGGCAAAGTTTAGAATGTGCCTCCTGTTGCACTGAGCAATTCGATGTTTAGGTGTACACATGTGTTAACAAAATATTACAGCATTTATTACATTGGACACAAATATATCTTATTGTGCGACACTACATGCCTATTAAAANGAGTTTAAACTTGTCTCAGGACTTTGGGAATCTATCTGGCAAAGTTTAGAATGTGCCTCCTGTTGCACTGAGCAATTCGATGTTTAGGTGTACACATGTGTTAACAAAATATTACAGCATTTATTACATTGGACACAAATATATCTTATTGTGTGACACTACATGCCTATTAAAATGAGTAAAGTGTAACAGATAACAATTTTAATAGATGAGGAAAAAATTTGAGTGGGAAAAGTAAGTTTTAGTATCAGATATAAAATATGATATTTTTGATAACATAAATGCGCTATTATGTTAATATATAGTGAGCTACTTGTGGATACCTGACCATGTGTGTGTGTATGCATGCTAAGTTGTTTTGGTTGTGTCTGACTCTTTGTGACCCTATAGACTTTAGCCCAACAGGCTTCTCTGTTCATGGGATTCTCCAGGCAAGAATACTGGAGTGGGTTGCCATGCCTTCCTCCAGAGTATCTTCCTGGCCCAAGGATTGAACCCATGTGTCTCTTATGTCTCCTGCTTTGGCAGGTGGGTTCTTTACCACTAGCACCACCTGGAAAGCCCTACCTGACCATATAGTAAAATGATAAAAACATGAATGGAAAGAATCCACTCCTGATAAAGGAGCAATGGGTAAGGAATTAGATAGAGGCTAAAAGAACACTTGAAATGCTGGCTGATGGAAGAACACTCTGTCTCTTCTGAGGTGGTATTGCCCTCCACTCCCAAATCAGACCTCAATCTGGTTAAGTCTTGAGTCTCAATAATAAATTTATAGGCAATACAGAGGAACAGGGGAACATTTCAAACCTACCAGTGGGGCGTAATCAATGAAATCCAAGCTATGAAAATACTCACTGGATATTTCATGTTATTTTAAGTGTAGTGGCTCAGTGGATAAAGAACCTGGCTGCAGTGCAGGAGACACCGGAAATATCAGTTCGATTCCTGGGTCGAGAAGTTCCCCTGGAGTGGGGCACAGCAACCCACTCCCGTATTCTTGCTTGGAGAATCCCATGGACAGTGGAGCCTGGCGGGCCACAGTGCATAGGTCACAAAGAGTCGGACACGACTGAAGTGACTAAACACAGTGCAGCACCTCACCTTGGTAATATAATATATTTAGAATTATACAGGAAACAAAGCGAAAAGTGGAGAGGACAGCAGGGCCATTCCAGTCTAATTTTACTACAAATGAGAAATAAGGAGCAATAAGATCTGGACACATCTCTAGAGTGATTGCAGCAAGCTCATTCATTCATCTGCTCACTTAACAAATATACAGAGGCACCATCATATATCACATAGGATGCTCTTAGGCACTGGAGATGTTGGGAAACTAAATAGAAGAATATCCTTGTCCTCACGGGGTTTGCACTCTTTCGAGGGAAAAAAGGGACAGAAGTCAAATAAACATTCAAGTAAATATGTCACTGGTAATCAGTAATAGGAAAATAAGACAGACGATGTCAAAGGGAGGGCTATTATTCTATATCGTGTCAGGGAGGCCTCACTAATAAGATGTTATTCAAAGAGAGAGCTCTGAAGTCAGCATAAACATACCAGTAGCTGGGAGAGTGAGCCTTTTAGGCAGAAGAGACAGCAAGTTCAAAGGATGTGAAAAGACAGAGAATGGCCGGGGTGATTGGGAAAGAGTGCAGAGGTCAGGTGAAGCTGGAGTGATAGGAGATGAGGAGAAGAGGCAAGGAACACAGGGAGACAGGTCACGTGGAGCCCTGCAGGCCTAAGAAAACCATTGCACTTTACTCCGAATGAGGTGGGGATCTGGTGGAGCTCTTCAGGGAAGGCATAGACACTCTGACTTAAATTTTTGACTTTTTCTGTGTTGAGATTAGATGCTAAAGCAAAAGTATATACGAGAAATCCAACCAGCAGTCAGTCAATTACAACAATTTAGTTAGGTACCGTTTCACTTCAGTCTCACATTTTCACAACCAATGTTCTTTCTCCCTGGATCTGCAGCTCCTATAGTCCTCTCACTTATTTTATTGAACCGAATTCCATATTTCTCTTTCATTCCCATGCAAAATCATTCAGACTTGGGACTCTGCCTTCAAAATATATTCAGAATGCAATCTTTTTTAATTGTTGTAGTGGTGGTAAAATATACATAAAATATACATAATATAAAAATTTACCCATTGCACTTAACCATTTCTAAGTGCATTTTCTATGGCATTAAGTACATATATGTTGTGAAATCCTCACCAGCATTCATCTCCAGTAGATTTTCATCCTCTATAGCAGAAACTCTGAACCCATTAACACTAACCCCTCATTTCCTCTTTCTCCCCAAACCCTAGCAACCACTATTCTATTTTCTGTCTCTATGAGTTTTACTATTTGAGGTACCTAATGTAAGTGAATCATAAAACAAGTGTCCTTTGTGACTGGCTAATATCAATTAGCATGATGCTTCCCGGGTGGTGCAGAGGTTAAAGCATCTGCCTGCAATGTGGGAGACCTGGGTTTGATCCCTGGGTCGGGAGGATCCCCTGGAGAAGAAAATGGCAACCCACTCCAGTATTCTTGCCTGGAGAATCCCATGGCTGGAGGAGCTTGGTGGGCTACAGTCCACGGGTCGCAAAGAGTCAGACATGACTGAGTGACTTCACTTTCCTCAAAATTTACCTATGTTATGGCACATGTCAGAGTTTCTTTCCTTTTAAAAGCTGAAGAACATGTCATTGCATGTATATGCCACATTTTGTTATACATTCATCCATCAATGGATACTTAGGTTGTCTCCAGCTTTTGGTTATTGTGAGCAACATTGCTATGAACATATCTGTTTGAGACTCTTCTTTCAATTGTTTTGGGTTTATATAAAGAAATGGAATTACTTGATCATCTGGTAATTCTGTGTTTAGTAATTTTGTGTCATGAAAATGGAAAGCAGTAAGTGACTGAAAGTGTGAAGAAATGTTTCAAGATGTAGAGAGTGATCGGGGACTCTCCTGGTGGTCCAGTGGTTAGGAATCTGCCTGACAATGCAGGGGATATGGGTTCTATCCCTGGTCCCAGAAGACTGCACATGCCATGGAGCAACTAAGCCCATGCGTCACAGTTACTGACCCTGTGCACCTAAAGCCTGTGCTCTGTAACAAGAGAAGCCACCCCAGTGAGAGGCCTAGGCACCACGATGAAGAGTAGCCCCTGCTCTCCAAAACCAGAGGAGGCACGTGCACAGCAATGGAGACCTAGTGCAGCCCAAACTAAACAGATGAACACTTTTTAAGTAGAAAGTGATCAACAGTATCAGCTGTCACTGAAAGATAAGTTAAAGTGAGAATCATTGGGTTTAGCAATGCAGGAGTCTTTTGTGACTTCATCCAGAGGTGTCTTTGTAAAAAGTAGTAAGAGTAACTGCTGATTGGCATGGCTTCAAGTATGAAGTAGAGAAATTTGTGATAAGAGAGTTAGACAACTTGTTCTAAAAGGAAACAGAGATACAAGGGTGATCTAAAACTCCACTGGGGAGTAGGCATTTTTAAGTGGTAATTGTTAATGCAGGGAGTCTGAGGGCTGGAATAGAATAAAAAGATGNAAACAGATGAACACTTTTTAAGTAGAAAGTGATCAACAGTATCAGCTGTCACTGAAAGATAAGTTAAAGGGAGAATCATTGGGTTTAGCAATGCAGGAGTCTTTTGTGACTTCATCCAGAGGTGTCTTTGTAAAAAGTGGTAAGAGTAACTCCTGATTGGCATGGCTTCAAGTATGAAGTAGAGAAATTTGTTATAAGAGAGTTAGACAACTTGTTCTAAAAGGAAACAGAGATACAAGGGTGATCTAAAACTCCACTAGGGAGTAGGCATTTTTAAGTGGTAATTGTTAATGCAGGGAGTCTGAGGGCTGGAATAGAATAAAAAGATGGAGGAAGGGCAAGGTTGATCTTTTTGCTTAAGCTGGAACACTCATCTTTTCCTGCCTTTGGACACTGGAGTTCATGGTGTTCAAATCTTCAGATTCAGTGAAAGTGAAGTTGCTCACTCATGTACGATTCTTTGCGACCCGTGGACTATAGCCCACCTAGCTCCTCTGTCCATGGGATTCTCCAGGCAAGAATACTGTAGTGGGTTGCCATTTCCTTCTCCAGGATTCAGAACAGGCCTTAAACAATCAACCATGATTCTTGGACCTCTGGAAATGTGAAGTAACTGCCTTATGTGTATATATATAAGGCCTATACAGTCAAAAGTATGGCTTTTCCAGTAGTCATGTACAGATGTGAAAGTTGGACCATAATGAAGACTGAATGCTGAAAAATTGATGCTTTTGAAACGTGGTATTGGAGAAGACTCTTGAGAGTCCCTTAGACAGCAAGGAGATTAAACCAGTCAATCCTAAAGGAGATAAACCTTGAATAGTTATTGGAGGACTGATGCTGATGCTGAGGCTACAATACTTTGGTCACCTGATGCAAAGAGCCTACTCATTGGAAAAGAACATGATGCTGGGAAAGGCTGAGGGTGGGAAAAGAAGGAGACAACAGGGTATGAGGTGATTGGACGACATCAAGGATTCAATGGACATGGGTTTGAGAAAACTCAGGGAGATAGTGAAGGAGAGGGAAGCCTGGCATGCTGCAGTCCATGGGGGCACAAAGAGTTGGACACGACTGAGGAACTGAGCTTGCATACAAGTAGCTGGAGTAGAGTGGGCGTCAGGGAGACCTGGTGGAGGTAAGTTCACAGGGAGTTGAGTCAGGGCAAGAGGGAGAAGGACAAGAAGGCAAGATCAAGTAGATTAAGGACTTACTGTGTATTCTCCAGTGTATATTATTATATGCTACAGTGTATTATCACAATAGCAATGAACCTGGGAAAAATTATTCTGGTTGCTATGTGTACTTTGGATTTAAGCAGAAATATTTTGATGAAGGTGGGTACAGTACTTCAGGGAAAGATGATTGGAGTCTTACCCAGGATAGTAACTGAAATGGAAAAAAGAAATAAACCCCACTTCAATTTTCCTCCCCCAAGAGGGAGGGTCTCCAGTAGATGGGTCTCTTTCAAGTTCCTAGAGTTTTGTGTTTCTTCCTGCCTTAGATGGGCTCCCATTCCAAGATATTTTCCCTTCCTTTTATTTTTTTTTTTCCTGGTCATTTCTCAGACCAAGTTTGGCATCATCAATCATAGTATTGAGTGGTACAAGGCACCTTTATTTCTGGTCAGTTGTACTCATCACAATTAAAATTAATTATTTAATAATATCTTTCTCTCTTTACTATACTGTGAGATCATTCAGAGGAGGGATCAGATAATTCTTGTCCCTTCTCAGATCCATGTTTCTTAATACCTATATAGTAATCGCAAAGGGGAGAAATGATGGTAGCTCCACTTGTGGTTCTAAGTAATACCAAAATATAAAAATATTTTAAAAGCCAAATGATTTATATGACACTCATTTAGTAAGCTGATGATAGCTCTACGTCAAAGCTTCAGCAAATATTTAGTTGCCTAATAAATGATGGACGTGAGTCTGGGTGAACTCCAGGAGTTGGTGATGGACAGGGAGGCCTGGCATGCTGCGATTCATGGGGTCACAAAAAGTCGGACACAACTGAGCGACTGAACTGAACTGAACTGAATAAAAGATGTAGATTATCTCATATTTTATGAAAATGTAAAGAATCTCTACACAAAAATCTTGTTATATTGTTTATAAATCTGAAGCAGATAGAAAAGCTAGCAACTAAAAATTTTGTTTTTCTAAAGAAAACAAGTTCAATACATCGAAGTGTTGCTTTATTTTCTAATTTCAAACTTGTGAAAAAATTTTATATTCCTTCAANGACTGAACTGAACTGAACTGAATAAAAGATGTAGATTATCTCATATTTTATGAAAATGTAAAGAATCTCTACACAAAAATCTCGTTATATTGTTTATAAATCTGAAGCAGATAGAAAAGCTAGCAACTAAAATTTTTGTTTTTTTAAAGAAAACAAGTTCAATACATCGAAGTGTTGCTTTATTTTCTAATTTCAAACTTGTGAAAAAATTTTATATTCCTTCAATTAGCAACATTATCTAAGTAATTTGACTGCATTCTGTGTTTTAATAAAGTTTATTGTATATAAATTATAATGTAAATTATACGTAGTGCATCATATTTGATTTCTTCAACCTCAATATTGAAAATGGTGAAAACAATTCTAATCACATTTGTCAAAACAAATTCACAATGTCTTTACCATTCTGCCTTGTAAGAGTTAACTAGAAACATTCATTAATCTAGCACTTTATGATTTTAATTTCTAGATGGAATGATAAGCATATCTGAGCTCTGTATATTCAAACAACAAAAGTAAGCCCTTTTCAGGGGTCACTGGGGTCAAATAATTTAGACCTAATATTTTGCTACGTTAACCATTGTGCAATCTATGTAACTCATTTAAAATACTCCATTCTGACACTATATTATTATTTTTAAGATTTTGCTTATTATACAAACTATTTTATTTGGACTAATAGTAGCAATATGACAACTCTTGGAGAGTTCAGTTCAGTTCAGTCGATCAATCATGTCCAACTCTTTGTGACCCCATGGACTGCAGCACACCAGGCCTCCCTGTCTGTCACCAACACCCAGAGTTTACCAAAACTCATCTCCATTGAATCGGTGATGCCATCCAACCATCTCATCCTCTATAGTCCTGTTCTCCTCCTGCCTTCAATCTTTCCCAGCATCAGGGTCTTTTCAAATGAGCTCTTCGCATCAGGTGGCCAAAGTATTGGAGTTTCAGCTTCAACATCAGTCCTTCCAATGAATACTCAGGACTGATCTCCTTTAGGNATTCTTGTCCCTTCTCAGATCCATGTTTCTTAATACCTATATAGTAATCGCAAAGGGGAGAAATGATGGTAGCTCCACTTGTGGTTCTAAGTAATACCAAAATATAAAAATATTTTAAAAGCCAAATGATTTATATGACACTCATTTAGTAAGCTGATGATAGCTCTACGTCAAAGCTTCAGCAAATATTTAGTTGCCTAATAAATGATGGACGTGAGTCTGGGTGAACTCCAGGAGTTGGTGATGGACAGGGAGGGCTGGCATGCTGCGATTCATGGGGTCACAAAAAGTCGGACACAACTGAGCGACTGAACTGAACTGAACTGAATAAAAGATGTAGATTATCTCATATTTTATGAAAATGTAAAGAATCTCTACACAAAAATCTTGTTATATTGTTTATAAATCTGAAGCAGATAGAAAAGCTAGCAACTAAAATTTTTGTTTTTTTAAAGAAAACAAGTTCAATACATCGAAGTGTTGCTTTATTTTCTAATTTCAAACTTGTGAAAAAATTTTATATTCCTTCAATTAGCAACATTATCTAAGTAATTTGACTGCATTCTGTGTTTTAATAAAGTTTATTGTATATAAATTATAATGTAAATTATACGTAGTGCATCATATTTGATTTCTTCAACCTCAATATTGAAAATGGTGAAAACAATTCTAATCACATTTGTCAAAACAAATTCACAATGTCTTTACCATTCTGCCTTGTAAGAGTTAACTAGAAACATTCATTAATCTAGCACTTTATGATTTTAATTTCTAGATGGAATGATAAGCATATCTGAGCTCTGTATATTCAAACAACAAAAGTAAGCCCTTTTCAGGGGTCACTGGGGTCAAATAATTTAGACCTAATATTTTGCTACCTTAACCATTGTGCAATCTATGTAACTCATTTAAAATACTCCATTCTGACACTATATTATTATTTTTAAGATTTTGCTTATTATACAAACTATTTTATTTGGACTAATAGTAGCAATATGACAACTCTTGGAGAGTTCAGTTCAGTTCAGTCGATCAATCATGTCCAACTCTTTGTGACCCCATGGACTGCAGCACACCAGGCCTCCCTGTCTGTCACCAACACCCAGAGTTTACCAAAACTCATCTCCATTGAATCGGTGATGCCATCCAACCATCTCATCCTCTATAGTCCTGTTCTCCTCCTGCCTTCAATCTTTCCCAGCATCAGGGTCTTTTCAAATGAGCTCTTCGCATCAGGTGGCCAAAGTATTGGAGTTTCAGCTTCAACATCAGTCCTTCCAATGAATACTCAGGACTGATCTCCTTTAGGTTGGATTGGCTGGATCTCCAGTCCAAGGGACACTCAAGAGTTCTCCAGCACCACAGTTCAAAAGCATCAATTTGGTGCTCAGCTTTCTTTATAGTCCAATTCTCACATCCATAGATGACTATTCAAAAAATCATAGCCTTGATGAGATGGACTTCTGTTGGCAAAGGAATGTCTCTGCTTTTTAATATGCTGTCTAGGTTGGTCATAGGTTTTCTTTCAAGGAGTAAGTGTCTTTTAATTTCATGGCTGCAGTAACCATCTGCAGTGATTTTGGAGCTAACAAAAATAATCTCTTACTGTTTCCATTGTTTCCCTAACTATTTGCTAAGAAGTGATGCGACCAGATAATCACAATGGTGTGATCACTCACCTAGAGCCAGACATCCTGGAATGTGAAATTAAGTGGGCCTTAGGAAGCATCACTAAGAACAAAGAAGTGGAGGTGATGGAATTCAGTTGAGCTACTTAAAATCCTGGAAGATGTTGCTGTGAAAGTGATGCACTCAATATGTCAGCAAATTTGGACAACTCAGCAGTGGCCACAAGACTGGAAAAAGTCAGTTTTCATTATAATCTCAAAGAAAAGCAATGGCAAAGAATGCTCAAACTACCGCACAGTTGCACTCATCTCACATGTTAGTAAAGTCATGCTCAAAATTCTCCAAGCCAGGCTTCAGCAATACATGAACCATGAACTCCTTGATGTTCAAGCTGGTTTTAGAAAAGGCAGAAGAACCAGAGATCAAATTGCCAACATTCGCTGGATCATTAAAAANGTCTGGTATTCCCATCTCTTTCAGAATTTTCCACAGTTTATTGTCATCCACAGTCAAAGGCTTTGGCATCCTCACTCAAATGAGAAATGCTCAGCCAGGTGCTTTAAGAATTCCTGACTTACAAAATTATGAGCATAATAAAAGATTAGTTTAATCCACTAAAAGCTAGGATAATTTGTTAAATGGCAATAGTAGCAAAACTAACCATTTCTTAAATTCTCCTGTAGATTAGAAGTTACAAGATAAATATGATGTTTATATTTTCTTCATTAATTATATTTTCATAAAGATAAAATTTGTGTGATTATTTGATTACTATAGAATGCAGTTGGTATAAGAAAGTCAATATGAATTCTTGACTTCATAACCCAGTAAAGCTATAAATACATACATACATGTATAAAATAAAAGAGGCGGATACATTATTGAAGGCAAAAAATGGGGGTTGATAAATTATTTCAAGGGGAATAGTTAGATCAACATCTGACTGTTCAACAGTCACAATGGAAGACAGGTATCAATGGATAATAGTATCAGTTTGCTGAGAGGAGGTAACTGCCATACTAGAATTCTATACTCAGTGAAAATATTCTTCAAGTGTAAATCAACCAGCTCCTGAGAGGGCATATTCTCCAACATCCATTTCAAATATGTCAATCAGGATAGCTAAAAATGAAGACCCTTGCAGAGGGAAAGGCAAAAGGTCATAATGATAATGGGCAAGGGTTTCCCACCCAGGAAGTAGACACTGATCTAACCATGGAAATTCCTAACTCCAGGGTGGTTAACCTTCCTAATGGTGTTTCTGTCAAAGTCCTTCATTGCCATGGACTACTGATTCCATTGTTTCCTTTTCCAAGTGAAGATTTTTGCAATTATCCTTTTTCTGTCATACCATATAGTATATTGAGTTCATGGAGAGAGAGTCAGCTAACTATCCTTTCAGGTCCAAGAACAAGACAATCTACATCAAAGGCCGATAGAGAAGACTGTATATAACCCAGATCTCACACACACACAACTTCCTAATCAATGTCCACCTTGAGTGTGGGAGTTGAGAGTGGCGTTTTATGTACAGTTCTGAGCTAGACATACTTCCTCAGTTTACAGATGATAAAATTGATTTAATCAGTACCTTGTAGTTAGTTTTTTGAAAACATTTTTCTACCCCACATAATCACAGATATTATAGTTGAATTATAGAAAAATTTAAGGATAGATATGTTGGTACAGTTTAATATAAAAATATATTGAGTTAGTTTTAAAAATAACTAGTGAGAATTTGAATTTAATCATCACTAAGAAAGTTGGAATTTTCTCTTTTTACTTTTCAGTCTATTGTGCCACCACTAGACTATTGTCAATGAGTCATCATAAGCAAAGCAAAGTAGACTGCAGGTGTTGATAATGATTACTTATAAATTTTCACACTGTTCCAAAGCTACACTTTGTTACTTATTCTAGATTTAGCTATTTTTATTTTAATTGGTACTTTTAAGGATTTGATATCTAACCAGCTGGCATGGTCCAGCAGGTGAGGAGGAGAAATAGCACTTTTGTCTTACTAAAATTGAAAGCAAATTGACTAACCTCTATCAATGACATGTGAAATAAACCACTGCATCTTCGTTGACTCATATTCATAAGATAATGTCTGAGAATATTTTCTACCTGGAGGACTTGTACTTTGGCCACACAAAGAAATACTACAAGACACCCACACAATAGCACTAGGGACAAATAGGAAACTATAATATAGATTAATATTGTTGATTATGATATTCTATCCAACACTAGTGAAACTAACATTTCTTGTTAAAATTAATAAAACAATGCTTGAGACATAAATAATGACATAGAAGAAATTGTTTCCCACTCGCACACGCCTATACCCAAGCTCTTAATATAAACTGTACGCCTAAAATTAGTGTAATGTTTTACATAAGAAGTTGATTCAGAGGGCCTTCCCTGGTGGTCCAGTGGTTAAGAATTCACCTTCCATTGCAAAGGGTGCGAGTTCAATCCCTGGTCAGGGAACTAACATCCCACATACCTTGTGGCCAAAAAAGCAAAAGCAATATCGTAACAAATTCAATAAAGTCTTAAAAAAAAAAAAAAAGAAGTTGATTCATAGATCTTGCAGATAATAGGTATTCCATAGATATTTATCGATGATGTAAAGAGTCGGACACGACTGAGCGACTGAACTGAACTGAACTGAATCTTTTATAAGTAGCTAATTCGTTATATTTTCTATATATTACACACATATGTATGCTGTATTCCACCATACATTTTTAGGTCATTTTAGCCATGATTTGAAGAGGTTTGCTTCCCAATTTTTTTCATTTTTCTGTTAAGTACACTAGAGTTGCTATATTCCCTGATTTGTTAGTTTACTGCAAAATTTTGACATGTTACTGAAGATAGGTTTTTATGTCTCATTTCTTATTCAATCAATATTAATCACGTGCTTTTTTTTTAAACCAGCAGCAGTCATAAATTAAAAGGAGGTAATCTTACTAGTCAGAAAGGACTCTACATTCTTTATTATTATTTAGAATTTGGTTGAAAGATTATTCTAAGAATTTTTGGTTCTTTCTGCTAATGGCCTATTATGAAACGATTATTCGTGCAGCCCGCCAAACTCATATGCTGAAATACAATCTCCAATGTGGAGGATCCATATTCAACAATTTCATATATTGGAAGTGAGACCTTTGGGAGATAATTAGGTGATGATGGTGGATCCCTCAAACATGGGATTAGCAAAATAGAACCCTGAGAACTCTCTTTCTTTCTGCCACCTAAGTATACAATGAGAAGCTAGTGATCTGCACCTTAGAAGAGAGCTCTCACAGGAACCTGACACTATAATTGCTAGCACTATAATTTCAGACTTGCAGCCTCCAAAACTGAGAGGCTGAGAAATAATTTCTGAGATTTATAAGACACCCATCTATGGCACTTTGCTATCACAGCCTAAGACATTGCCTTTTATTTGATAATATAATCAGAATTATAGTTAAAATTCAAAGAGAAAAATTGCTATGTAGAATGGAAGGAAGCAAGCCAAGGCTGAATAAATAAACACCAGATTTTGAGATGATGCAAAGAGAAAAGTAGAGAAGTATGTGTCAACATCTCTCTAACTTTCTCTCTCTCTCTCTTTTTTTTGCTATGTGTTTATATATAGATAGATATTTAGATATACAAATGTAAATATATATATGGTTTATATAACACTGAGTATTAAATTTAACATATATTGCAGATGGCCTCATATACCTATTGCTGTGAGTTGAGTTGTGTCTCCCCAAAAGATATGTTGATATCCTAAACAACAGTACTTATAAATGTGGCCTTATTTAGAAATAGGGAACTTCTATTAATAGACATAATCAAGTGACAAAAACATGTTCACTGGAAAAGGGAATGGCAAACCAATTCAGCATTCTTGCCTTGAGAACCCCATGAAAAGGCAGAAAGATAGGACACTGAGAGATAAACTCCACAGGTTGGTAGGTGCCCAATATACTACTGGAAAAGAATGGAGAAATAACTCCAGACAGAATGAAGAGATGGAACCAAAGCAAAAACAACACCCAGCTGTGAATGGAAGTAAAGTCCAGTGCTGTAAGAGCAATACTGCATAGGAACCTGGAATGTCAGGTCCATGAATCAGGGCAAATTGGAAGTGGTCGAACAGAAGATGGCAAGAGTGAAAATCAATATTTTAGAAATCAGTGAACTAAAATGGACTGGAATGTGTGAATTTAACTGAGAAGATCATTATATCTACTACTGTGGACAACAATCCCTTAGAAGAAATGGAGTAGCCATCATAGTCAACAAAAGAGTCCAAAAGGCAGTACTTGGATGCAATCTGAAAAATGACAGAATGATCTCTATTCATTTCCAAAGCAAACCATTCAATATCACAGTAATCCAAGTCTATGCCCTGAACAGTAATGCTGAAGAAGCTGAAGTTGAACAATTCTATGATGACCTACAAGGCCTTCTAGAACTAACACCCAAAAAAGATGTCCTTTTCATTATAGGGGACTGGAATGCAAAAGTGAGAAGTCAAGAGATACCTGGAGTAATAGGCAAATTTGGCCTTGGAATGCAGAATGAATCAGGGCCAAAGCTAATAGACTTTTGTCAAGAGAACACACTGATCATAGCAAACACCCTCTTCCAACAACACAAGAGAAGACTCTACACATGTACATCAGCAGATGGTCAACACCAAAATCAGATTGATTATATTCTTTGCAGCCAAAGATGGAGAAGCTCTATACAGTCAACAAAAACAAGACCAGGAGCTGACTGTGGCTCAGATCATGAACTCCTTA